>JAXIVH010000030.1:1880582-1906104 GCA_036785325.1 Urophycis tenuis | reverse complement strand
TATTATCGTTTATGTTCTTGGTGTTGTGTCGTCTTGGGAATGGTATGAATCAGATATATCGACTTATATATATATATATATATATATATAATATATATATATATATATATATATATATATAATTTTATAGTATGAATGAATTGAGATGATTTGGATGTTTGGATAACTGCCCATACAGTTATCCAAACATGAGCTATATATTTGCTATATGTTATGTCAGAAGGACATGCTGCTTCTGTTGACCCCAGCTCTACACTGAGGGCTCAACCTTCTGGTCTGTGAAGGGAGGGGGGGGGGGCTGATGGAAGGAGGGGGTATTGGGGTCTCTTCAATTGCCCCTCTAGCTACCTTGAAGAGCTGTAGTAGAGTGTCTCACACACGCACACACACACACACACACACACACACACACACACACACACACACACAGAAGGAGACCTATAATGTGAAACACAGAGAGTGTGTCTGTGTGCGCGTGTGTGTGCGCATGTGCGTATATATGTGTGTGCGCGCGCGTGTGGCTGTGTGCACGTGTGTCCTCCCATCTGTGTGCCTGGTGAAAGCCAAGAACATTGATTTTCCTTTCTTTCTGGGGCTGGAGTGGTGTTTTCGATAAAGTGGTCTTGCATCGGCCGCAGGTACGTCTGTGTGGTGCACGCCAGTCCCCCCCCCCCCCCCGCACGCTGTCTGAGAACCACTAGCCGTGTCCATCAAGTTTGCCCTGACAACGCGGTCAGCGCAGAGGGCTGCCGGGCTCGCCGCGGCAGTCCTCACACTTTGATAGCCCACAGCCTGAAGACCGCAGAGCATCGAAGGCGAACATTCATCCATGCCGTATAATGAATTAGCTTGGCTGTGGAGCTTGCAAAGCTTGTTTTTTTCCCCCCTTCCATACTGTACTGGCAGCAGTTGAACGCAAACTCATTGAAATGTATGTAGCTCTCTTGACAGCACCCGCACACGCACGCACGCACGCACACACACACACACACTCTGTCTTTTTCACTCACTCTCACACACAGTCGAGTAATCCCTAAAGCTCTCTGCTTGTTTTGTTGGTAGAAGGTGTGTTTGTTTGTGTGGTTGTGTGTGTGTGTGTGTGTGTGTGCGCGCGCGCGCTCATGCGTTTGTGTGTGCGTGCCTCTGGAGAAGATGGAATGAGTCACTCTCGCCACTCCACTGGGTGCCTTCTTGAGTCAAAATAACTTTCCAATATGAGGCTGGAAATATTCAGGGAAGCAATTTACACACTCGCCTCCCCGCTGTAACGCTCAATTTTTCTTGAGGGTCCGTAATTGAAAAATGCCGGAGACACTTTCCCACCGGGGGGGGGTAGTGGGGGTGCCACGCCATTGATTGGCTGTAGTGCGGTACGCGTGTGTATACACAGTAATCATTGAGAGTGGCCATGCTTTATTCATTTGATTTGGGGGTTGAGTTGGGTTTTGGCCATTAACTCAACCCACTGTGATGTCCCACAGGCCTGAGGCTACTGGGCATTGGGAGGAACCAGTACATTGATCTGATGAACCAGTGCAGGTCTTCTAAGGTAAGAGACGCCTGCTTTGCCGTCATGTTCATCCTGATGTTTCTTGATGTTAATCCGCAAATCTTTTCATGGTGTGAAAATTGGTATTGCTGACTCACTCCTTTATAGCTATGAAATGCGTGATTATTTTTTATATATAATACAATATATACAGATATAGATAGTAATGCAATTCATGGTGGAGGTGATTGGTGATGGTGATAAAAAAAAAAAAAAACTCCATGTCCAATGTTTTCCCAAAACCGTTTAACTCAACTGCCATCCAAAAATAGGCACGGCATCCAAAAATACCGAACAAAACTGGCTCAACATCTTATTTCGAGCTTCAGTTGTTTTTGTTTTTCTCCCTCCTCCATGTTCGAACCTCTGAGCTGAGCTTCCCCCCCCCCCCCCCCACATACACACACACACCTTCTCGTCTGTCTCCCCCACGTCTCTGTGTCTCTTCTTGGCGTTTGCCAGAAATTCTTCCGCAGGAAATCTGCGCGGGACCTGCTGCCTGCCAAGCCGGTGGAGATCTCTGTGGAGCCGTGGTGGGTGGCTCAGACCGGCTTCATCACGGAGGATGACATCAGGGTAGGAAGATAGCCCCCGCCCCCCCCACCGCCCCCCATCGCCCCCCCATCGCCCCGGGCTCCGTTGTTGTGGTACTGCTGTTGTCGGTTGCCGTGGTGACCGGAGGCTGCTGCGCGTGTCACAAATTGAGATTTTCATGTCGGATCGTCGACTATTGAAAGTGAACTTTTTTTTTTATTTGATTTTTTTTACTGCCATTGTCGAAACCCCAAGTACTTGGTGTTGGCGCTCCATGGCACTATTTTATTTATTACCACTTAACTGACCGTTTCAATCCAAGTTGCCTTGGGCCACGGGAGTCTTTATATCCAGGACGGCTGCAGAGTGTGGGGCTTAAACTCTTGTCACGTCTCTCTTGCAATCAAACACTCTCACCCACACACTGTTCTGCCCCCTACACCTCAACGCCTTCCATAATGTAGTGCTGACATTATTCATTCCCGTGCGGTGTTCAAGTCCGACTTCACATGGCTTGCATTAATTGCATGTGTAATGCAAGCAACAGAGGCCGCTCTCTTTGCGATGAACAAATGCCACCTGCTAGATATGTTTTCCGCTGTGGAAAAACACGCCCCGGCATTGCTGAATTGGTGGGCAATCTTCAAATTCAAGGGCTCTGATTGAAATTACCTTTGCTGCCACTTCACAGCCACAGGGGCCCGCTTAGGGTGCTTATATACACGCACACACGCACACACGCACACACGCACACACACACACACACACACACACGCACACGCACACGCACACACACTAATGGTCCTACTTTGCTGTCTGATTGCAGATCTGCTCCCCGGCTGAAAAGAAGGCTATTGATAAGATGATAGATACAGGTCCCCAGTTGGCTGGATCAATGGAGTATAATGTTGTCCTTAGTGAGTACCTCTCTCTCTCTCTACACACACATTCTCTGTCTCTCTCTCTCTCTCTCTCTCTCTCTTCCCTTTTAACCTTCGACTGTTAAAGGCCCAGTATATAGAATGAAATTAAATGGCCACTCAAGCAACTGTATTGTGTAAGGTGCCAGTTGGTATTTCCATTTAAAACAAACCTTCATTTGAATCGCACCAAGGTCGATTTATTTATTTATTTATTTATTTATGTATTTATTATTGACGACTCTAGCCTGCGAGTAAATCAGGTCACCCAATCACAATGCACTATCTTGGTCGTAGCCACCGTGGTCAGCGTCCATGTTGTAGGAAATGGCGGCTGTGACAGCCAACTGATATCTCTCATCACACAGTGTCGTCTTTATTGCATCCACACACATACGATTAGCGCTGTCCGTCGCGCCTGTTGACCATTCATCTCAATAGCAGTCAGCGCTGCCAGCCCGTGTCTGCGCTGGGGTACGACGTGAGACATGCGCTTGCTGTGTGAACAACCTTGCGGCCGGCAGTTGTGTCCCAACCGGTGGAGAAGCTAGACCAAAACTTCCCTATCTCGCCCCATCATTTCCTCCTCAAATCTAATACTCCACTGTCTAGACTGTTAAAAAATATACAATGTGTTGGATTGATAGATTTACCCCCCACCAGAATACATTTAGGATCTCCACCAGGTCACCCTTAAATGCAGCAGAATACAGGATATCATCTACGATATTCAAAATCTCCAATACCCCCCCCCCCCCCATGTGGATTCCTGGTGGCTGAGCCCCCCCAAAAGTCAGAACCTAGAATCCTGGTCCCCCACTGGAACCATCTCCCCCTGATAGAGCTGCAGCCCACCATCTGTTATCGAACTGGGAGTGAACCGAAAATAACCCCTGAAAGTCTCCACAACTTGGATGTCTCATCATGACCCCCCCCCTCTCCATTCGCTACGCTGTTTTATAACGCGAAACAATATCGTCCAATCCTCTGACTACATCTGACATTTTTGGGTAAAAGGATGTAAAATGAGCCGAGAGGCCGAGAGAGGTTAAGCCTCTCAGACACTCGTTCGTAACGGCCCCCCCACCCTTGCTGTGTGGATGTGTGGTCAGAGCTGGCGGTTGATTGGATGTCGGATTGGGGGGGGGGGGGGGGGGAGGGGTTAACGGTTCTCCAACTGTCATGTAGGACACGGCGGCGTGCGTGGCTGTGCGGGGAATCTGAAACAGCCCTCGGTGTGAACGTGAGGGCTGTGATGTGTGTTGGGAGAGTCTGCGTGCCCCACAGTGTGCAGGGGGGCGCTGGGAGAGTCTGCCGGCCCCACAGTGTGCAGGGGGGCGCTGGGAGAGTCTGCCGGCCCCACAGTGAGCAGGGGGGCGCTGGGAGTCTGCCGGCCCCACAGTGTGGAGGGGGGCGCTGGGAGAGTCTGCCGGCCCCACAGTGAGCAGGGGGGCGCTGGGAGAGTCTGCCGGCCCCACAGTGTGCAGGGGGGCGCTGGGAGAGTCTGCCGGCCCCACAGTGTGCAGGGGGGCGCTGGGAGAGTCTGCCGGCCCCACAGTGTGCAGGGGGGTGCTGGGAGTCTGCGTGCCCCACAGTGAGCAGGGGGGCGCTGGGAGTCTGCGTGCCCCACAGTGTGCAGGGGGGCGCTGGGAGAGTCTGCCGGCCCCACAGTGAGCAGGGGGGCGCTGGGAGTCTGCCGGCCCCACAGTGTGCAGGGGGGCCTTGGGAGTCTGCGTGCCCCACAGTGTGCAGGGGGGCGCTGGGAGTCTGCCGGCACCCCACAGTGTGCAGGGGGGGCGCTGGGAGAGTCTGCCGGCCCCACAGTGTGCAGGGGGGGCGCTGGGAGAGTCTGCCGGCCCCACAGTGTGCATGGGGGCGCTGGGAGTCTGCATGCCCCACAGTGTGCAGGGGGGCGCTGGGAGTCTGCCGTCAGGCCCGGCCGCCTCGCGTGGCGAGCGCACGCTTGTTTTGCACGCGTTCGCCCATTTGATGGGAATGGCCTTGGTTCATCGCCCCTGTGATAACGGACATTTTATTCCAGTCTCACAGAACGTTGTGGAAAACCAATCAGGGCCCGGGATCTGTCGGTTTAAATGGATTACAGCTGGACCGTAATGAAACCTCCGGGACGGTGAACAGGACCATATAATGTCGGACACGGGGGCGAACGCGAGCATATTCATACAAATGGCACTTTAAATTAGATTTTATTGGCGTGAAATTAGGTCCCCCCCCCCCACCCAATCCCACCCTATGGTTTTACCGGTACAGACCTGAGTCCGAAGGGATCCTCCGGAGTAATTGGAAAGGCTTTTAGTTTGGATTGTGCTGTCAAAGTCATGGTTTGCTGTTCTAACCTGTTGTCTTTGTCTCCACGCAGGTCTATACAACCGTGGCTTTATCTATCTAGATGTCCCTATATCTGACGACAGCTGCATCTCAGGTGTGTGTGTGCGTGTGTGCGTGCGTGTGTGTGCGTGTGTTAAGTATTTACATGCTTCTGTAGCACCAGTTATCTTCCTGATTAACCTTTAAGCACTATGTAATTCACGGCGCGTGAGAGCCGCCGAGCATCATGGGTAATGGCCGTCCCATGGGTAATGGGCGTCCCATCGACCCGGCCTAATGGTGTCATTATAAATCCTATTGGGGGGGCCTATGAAAGGAGAGCGAGGCGGCGAGCCATTTACTCACTGTGCAACTTCTCTGGTCTGCCCCCCAACCCCCCCCCCCCCCCCCCCACCCCCCCACAGTGCCCCCACTGGAGGGCTTCGTGATGAACCGGGTCCAGGGCGATTACTTTGAAACGCTCCTTTATAAAATCTTCGTGTCCATCGACGAGCAGACCAACGTGTCCGAGGTAAGGTTTGTTCCCTCGGTCACCTGACCCCCCCCCTCCCGCCCCGTTAATGGCCTCTGCTGTTTGTTGTGCGTATTGATCATTCAAACCACGGCGCCGCTCTCGGTTCTATGAATTGGATTTAATTGTGTTTCTTTTTTTTTGTGTGTCCCTTCCTCTTCTGCCTGTCGGCCGCCCCTTGCCCCCCACCCTCTCTGGTCACAGCTGGCCAACGTGCTGGAGATTGACCTGGGCCTGGTGAAGGTGGGTGAACGCTCCGCGCCGACCTCCGACCTCCCAGCAGACCGCTTGAATCAGTGGGACAGTGGGATTGTAGCATTTAGCTAATGGCGTTTAGCTGATAATCGGTCGGATAAGGACGTGTTTTCATCCCGTTGTTGTTGCTCCGAGTGGCTTCGGTGGAACACATAGCTGTGGTTGGGCTGAGTGGCGCGCGCACTGCGAGTGTGAAATGTAATTGAACAATAAAAAAAAAAAAGTACCTGATTAATCTAATCTGACATTAACCAACGGGCGATTATACCACCACGCTTATGGTGACCTTTAAATTCTCCTCATTGTGTAATAACCTCATTGTCATTTGTGCTCCCAACAAGACGAGATATTAAATTACACAACTGACATTTCCGACGTGTAAAATATCGCGCGTGGTCGTTTCACCGGGCAAACGTCACCGCGTTTGGATTTCCGCGCTCTGAAGTTCTGCGCCCGGCTCCTCTCGTTGGTGAGAAGTCACGAATGCAAACGGGACGCCCTTGAGGTTGACGCGCGAGGGCACGTCGTCGAAGTGTCAAGCTTGACGATGTGTCTTCTGTTTTTTTACCCTCCGTTCTCGCCGTGGCTCCTCTCACGGACACACAGAGAGAGAGAGAGCAAGCGAGAGAGTGAGTGAAGAAACGGTTTGAGATGCGGCGTGCCTGATGGCAAACGGGCGCGCAGCGTGCGGAAGCCATTTGATGTGGCGACGGTGTCTGTATCGCGCCGGCTTTGACCTAGTTTCCTGTCGTTCCTGCGATTCACTGGCTGTCACACGGGCCCATCGGCGTAACCTCCAGCTTAATGACGGAACCCGACCTGTCATTTGGATCGCAGCGGGCGGTCGCTCTCTCTGGGGGATGGAAGTGGAACGCAGTCCTCCTGAGTGCTGGAATTCCTGGAAACATTTTTTTTTTATGTGTCGCTATATACTTTTTATATTCTTCACTGGGGTCTTTTCCTTTTTTTTCCCCGTATACATAAAATACATTAATTAAAAATCCTGTGTGTTGACATCTGTGCATAATTAGGCAGGTATTGACTGATTAAAAAGCAATCAAAGTCTCATTACCGATGCCGCTAACTAATGGAAATGCGAAGGATTGAAAAAGGAAGGAAAAGTTTGGTGCTTTTAATGAACTTGGTGGTTTTTAAAACAAACTAGATGATGTAATGTTCTCTCAACATCTTCTAAACGGTTTGATTGGAACGAAAAAACAACATTGAATTAGTCAAATGACATGCTACGGGCACCCACTTGTTTTGTCTTGTGTGTTTGTTCAGAGTTTCTAAGTTAACATTGCATCCAATTTAACATCTTGTGTGTGATCTATCAAATGAGAACATTTAGTCATCAGTTCGGGCAACAAGCTGTAACACATTCTCCCATCAACAACAACAACAACAACGACGATGATGATGAAAAGAATGGTAAACACTAGCCAGCTAACTGTGTACCGCTGTTGTTCCTCCC
Source organism: Urophycis tenuis (assembly GCA_036785325.1). NCBI lineage: Eukaryota > Metazoa > Chordata > Actinopteri > Gadiformes > Phycidae > Urophycis > Urophycis tenuis. The sequence continues at coordinate 1,898,512 of JAXIVH010000030.1, read as the reverse complement.
TCCGCCAGAACGCCGTTTCCATGTATTGTCGCCTGGGCTTCGCCATCAAGAAGGGCCAGGGGTTCAGCTCGGACCAGCTGCACCCCACCTGGAAGAGCGCCCCCTCTGTCAACAGGCTGAAGTACGTCCCTGGGCCACCACTTTTAACAGCAGCAGGATCACCAGATTAGATTCACCGCAGTGCAGTTGCCTCTTCGCTGCTGCCACCGACCACAATTAAGCTCCGGCCCATCCACTCGCATCCATATTGATTTTTAATGAGGTGTGCGGAGTTTGTAGGTGTGTTAAAATAATGACAACCTCAAAATCCCCGGCTCCTGGCTTTGTGTGCCGGTGGACTCGTCGTTTGCGCTGCTTGATATAAAGGAATATCTTATCTTATCTTATTGATGGATTTGGATTCCTGTTTCCCGTGCGGTACTGCTTAGTGAGCCTCTAATGTCGCGTCGAGACGCGCGCACGTTGGGAGATCAAGGGCAACCCGCAGACACCTGTTTGTTCCCAAGTTTCAGTAGCACAGTTCTTCGAACTTGGAGGAGACCTTTTCAAGACAGTAGAAACTTGAAAGTAAATCCTGACAAACAAAGTTCAAACCAGATCAAAACGTTGCCCCCTCACTCCTTTTCAGTGTTGCTCGATCTGTGTGCGTGTGTGCGTGTGTGCGCGTGTGCGTGTGTGTGTGTGTGTCTGTGCCCACGTGTGTGCGCATGTGTGTGAGTGTGTGTGTGTGTGTGTGCGTGTGCGCGTGTGCATGTGTGTGTGCCCACGTGTGTGTGTGTGTGTGTGTGTGTGCGTGCGTGTGTGCGTGCGCGCGTGTGTCTGTGTGTGTGTGTGTGCGTGTGCGTGCGCGTGCGTGCGGGCGTGTGTGTGCGCGTGTGCATGTGTGTGTGCCCACGTGTGTGCGTGCGCGTGTGTGTGTGTGTGTGTGTGTCTGTGTGTGTGTGTGCGTGTGCGTGCGTGCGTGCGTGCGTGCGTGCGTGCGTGCGTGTGCCTGTGTGTGTGCGTGCGCGCGTGTGTCTGTGTGTGTGTGTGTGTGTGTCTGTGTGTGTGTGTGCATGTGCGTGCGTGTGTGTGCCTGTGTGTGTGTGTGCGTGCGTGTGTGCCTGTGTGTGTGTGTGCGTGCGTGTGTGCCTGTGTGTGTGTGTGTGTGTCTGTGTGTGTGTGTGCGTGCGTGTGCGTGCGTCTGTGTGTGTGTGTGTGTGCGTGTGTGCGTGCGTGCCGCGCGCGCGCGCGCGGTGTGTGTGTGTGTGTCTCTGTGTGTGTGTGTGCGTGTGCGTGTGTGTGTGTGCCTGTGTGTGTGTGTGAGAGCCAGTGTTGACCTCTGGGCCCCCCTTTGTGGCAGGAGCACCATGGACCCCCAGAAGATGCTGCTCTCCTGGGAGCAGGGCAGCCCTGTCATGGAGGGGGGCTCCTCTGCCACTGACACGGACACCACCAGCCTGGAGGACCAAGGTCTTCACTCACTCACTCACTCTCTCTCTCTCTCCCCTGTTCTGCCTTTCTGGCCTCTTCCCCCCCCATCTCCCTTTCTGGTCTCTCTCTCTCTCTCGCTCTCTCTCTTTGTCCCTCTCTCTCTCTCGCTCTCTCTCTTTGTCCCTCTCTCTATCTGTCTCTCTCTCTCTCTCTCTCTCTCTCTCTCTCTCTCTCTCTCTCTCTCTCTCTCTCTCTCTCTCTCTCTCTCTCTCCCTCTCCCTCTCCCTCTCCCCCACACTTTATCCTGTGCACCAGTAGCCAGAATATTCATATAAATATAAACACACATGCATAGGCGCTGTCACACACACACACACACACACACACACACACACACACAAACACACACACTTCAGACAGTGTAATATCTCTAGATCCTGTGCAATAAAGCCGTGGGTAGAGAGGTATACTCTCAGAACACAGCGACCCATTGAAAGCCACACCGCTGCGTGCGGCTGGTAGGAACCAGACGCTGGCAGCGGAGGCACGCGGCCCAGAGGCTCTACGAAGTGATGCTTGGAACGTTAACGCAACAACACCGCTAATTAGTCCCACTGCAGGTTCAGCGGCGGGCTTCGAAACGCCGGTCTCTCATCCTCCATTTGAACTCCATAAGCTGGAGTGCTTGGAAACGTTCGCCGAGTTCACACACACACACATAGACACACACAGACACACACAGACACACACACATAGACACACACAGACACACACACATGGACACACACACACATAGACACACACACACAGACAGACACACACACATAGACACACACACAGACACACACAGACACACACACACATAGACACACAGACACACACACATAGACACACACACACACACACACACACGCACATAGACACACACGCACATAGACACACAGACACACACACATAGACACACACACACAGACACACACAGACACACACACATAGACACACACAGACACACACAGACACACACACATAGACACACACGCACAGACACACACGCACATAGACACACAGACACACACACATAGACACACACACAGACACACACAGACACACACACATAGACACACACAGACACACACACACATAGACACACACAGACACACACACATAGACACACACGCACAGACACACACGCACATAGACACACACGCACATAGACACACACGCACATAGACACACACACATAAACACACACACACAGACACACACACAGACACACACACACAGACACACACACAGACACTCACACATAGACACACACAGACACACTGACACACACACACATAGACACACACAGACACACACACACATAGACACACACAGACACACACACATAGACACACACAGACACACACACATAGACACACACAGACACACTGACACACACACACACACACACTGACACAGACACAGACACACACACATAGACACACACAGACACACTGACACACACACACATACACACTGACACAGACACACACAGACATACACACAGACACACACACACAGACATACACACAGACACACACACATAGACACACACAGACACACAGACACATACACACACACAGACACACACACACACACACAGACACAGACACACACACACACACACACACACACACTGACACACACACACAGCCACACAGACACACAGACACATACACACACACAGACACACACACACAGACAGCCACACAGACACACACAGACAGCCAGACACACAGACAGACACACACTAACAAACACGTTTGATTGTCATCGAGGTGCGAGCTCTGTGAATACATTAGCCGTCACTCGCCTTTTCAAATCAAAACGTGTGCACGTCTCCTGCTGTCCATCCGTGTTCCGGGGGGCTAGGGGGGGCCGCAACCCTGCGGACGGCCTCCGGGTGCGCCTCAGGCCATGCGGCGATTGGATTTTCAAATTAAAGGCGCATTCGCTCGCCGCCGTCTGAAAGCAACGATGGCGACGGGCCAACGGGCGAACGGGCGCCGGGGCCTAATGTGTGTACCGCTGTGGGTCCGTAGATGTTTGTTTGCCTCACGGTCGTGGGCAGCGTCTCCGCTGGTGGCTGGCAGCAGTAAAGTTAGTGTTCAGCTAGGAGTCCTGACGCAGGCACACAAAGCATGTTATAGTGGTTGGTAGCTAGCAGGTGAACAATTGGCCGCTGTGTCTTTTTGCCAGTGGGGGAAAAAAAAGCATTAATTCACTGCCCAGCGGCCAGACATTTCACAGGAATCTTGTAAACAATTTAGATTTGCATCTGCCTTTATCCTGACTCCACAGTACTTGTTAGATGCCAGTTGGCAAACCCGTCTCAGGAGCATTGCAGGAAAAAGGAAAACACACCAACAAACAAATGTATGGCTATGCAGTGGCTGTGGACAGTTTCCTGGAGATACGGGTTGGACTTGAAGGGTAGTCAACTTGCCATGAAAGAGACATAATAACAGAAAAGTGGAATAATCTCAAAATGGTGGGTCAGGGCTCAGGGGACCAAGATCTTCATTCCATGTGTCTTTTTAACAAGGACCTTTCGGCAGGGCTATACAAAAAAACTGAACCATGTGTTTGTGCGTGACACACTGAACACATTGTAACCCACTCAACGCGCCACCATGTGACCGTGTCGCCATGGCAGCCGACACAGCCAGCGTCAGCAGCCTCAGCATACCGGCCGGCCCCACCAAGAGGATCGCGTTCCTCTTCGACTCCACGCTCACCGCATTCCTCATGATGGGGAACCTGTCTCCGGTCAGTCACATGCACGCATGCACGCGCACACACACACACAAACACACATGCACACACGCACACATAGACACACACACGCACGCACGCACGCACGCACGCACGCACGCACGCACGCACACACACACACACACACACAGACACACACACACACACGCACACACACTGTACTGCTCTCACTGTGATGCGATGTGATTGGCTGGCTGCTTGTTAAACAGGGTCTCTTTCAATCCCAATCCCACACACATGCAGACACACAGGTGTGTGTCTGCATGTGCAGCCCTTTATGTGCTAGATGTTTGGAGATAGACAGGCACTTTATTCATCCCCAAGGGGAGATGAAGGTGTTACTTGCAGCGCCGTAAATATTGGAATTTAAAATAGCCAATAAACTAATATCACCAAATCAAAAGTTCTGTTCCCAACTAGAAAGACACAGTCGACACTGTGCGCCAGATGGACCGGCACCGGCAGTCGAGGGGAACGACGCCACACTGTTTAGTGCGGCTATATTTTCTATCCAGTGACTTGCAATGAATTCAGGGCTATGTAATCACGGAGCAGGCTGAGGATAGCCTCCCACAGGGAGTGCGTCCTGCGCACGTTGTAAATGCGAGGCGTGCTGATGCTGCTGCTGCTGCTCCACAGAACCTGAAGAGCCACGCCGTCACCATGTTCGAGGTGGGCAAGCTGTCGGACGAGACGCTGGACAGCTTCCTGGCCGAGCTGGAGAAGGTGAGCCGGGGTGACTCTGTCTGGGATGAAGATTCTTGGGCCGCGTTCCGATATCCATACTCACCGTACTTAGTGTACTTAGTTTGAGTAGGTAAGGGTGTTCCGATGACGATCACGGCGAAAAAGAAGTGTACTCAAAGGACCCGGATGTTGCCCTCAAAACAGTTAGTACGCATAGTGCGCAAGGGTGTACACTATCCGTACTCAACGGCAGCCATCTTGGCTATGTAGCAGAGGCGGAGCCAGGCCGAGCCGCGTTCTGTTTGAAAATGGCTAGACGTCAGTGGGTCATAATAGATAAACGTGTGTTTGGCGGGGACACCGCCGTGCAGCTGATAGTAAGTGCACCGTTTGGAACAACACTAACATCTGAAAATCCGCGCAGTCAGTGAGTGCGGATAGTGTACTACGTTGAAGTGCACTCATGAAGTATGGATATCGGAACACAGCCTCGGATTCCGAACATGTTTGGATTGAATATGTTTTTAGACCAACAATCCCGATAATCCTCGTAACGGTGAACAAAATGGCGGTGTGACGTGCGGTCGTCCGGCAGGTGGAGAGCACGGCGGAGGGCGAGGCCCAGCGGTACTTTGACCACGCCCTCACCCTGAAGAACACCATCCTGTTCCTGCGCTACAACAAGGAGCTCACCCAGGACCAGGGCCCCGACATCCCCAACATAGGTACCCACCACACGACCTAGAGCTGCTGATCTTACACCCGGCCATAGGTACTGATGTTTAGCCCAACCATCGTTATAGAGGTACTGACCGTATACCCAACCATCGTTATAGAGGTACTGACCGTATAGCCCAACCATTGTTATAGAGGTACTGACCGTATACCCAACCATCGTTATAGAGGTACTGACCATATACCCAACCATCGTTATAGAGGTACTGACCGTATAGCCCAACCACCAGTATAGAGGTACTGACCGTATAGCCCAACCATTGTTATAGAGGTACTGACCGTATAGCCCAACCACCAGTATAGAGGTACTGACCGTATACCCAACCATCGTTATAGAGGTACTGACCGTATACCCAACCATCGTTATAGAGGTACTGACCATAGCCCAACCACCAGTATAGAGGTACTGACCGTATACCCACCCATTGTTATAGAGGTACTGACCGTATACCCCAACCATTGTTATAGAGGTACTGACCACATTGTACCAGAACCATCAACATAGAGGTACTGACTGTATACCCAACCATCGTTATAGAGGTACTGACCGCATACCCAACCATCGTTATAGAGGTACTGACCACATCGTACCCTAACCATCGTTATAGAGGTACTGACCGCATACCCAACCATCGTTATAGAGGTACTGACCACATCGTACCCTAACCATCGTTATAGAGGTACTGACCGCATACCCAACCATCGTTATAGAGGTACTGACCACATTGTACCAGAACCATCAACATATAGGTACTGACTGTATAGCCCAACCATCGTTATAGAGGTACTGACCACTTTGTACCAGAACCATCAGTAAATAGGCACTGACCACATCGTACCCCAACCATCATTATAGAGGTACTGACCACATCATACCAGAACCACCAACATATAGGTACTGACCGTGTAGCCCAACCATCGATACATAGGTACTGACCACATTCTACTAGAACCATCAACATAGAGGTACTGACCACATCATACCCCAACCACCAACATATAGGTACTGACCACCCAACCTCCCATAGGTACTGATCATAGCCCAACCATCAGTAAATAGGTACTGATCATAGCCCAACCATCAGTAGATAGGTAATGATCATAGCCCAACCATCAGTAGATAGGTACTGATCATAGCCCAACCATCAATAGATAGGTACTGATCATAGCCCAACCATAAGTAGATAGGTACTGATCATAGCCCAACCATAAGTAGATAGGTACTGATCATAGCCCATCCATCAGTAGATAGGTACTGATCATAGCCCAACCATAAGTACATATGTAATGATCATAGCCCAACCATCAGTAAATAGGTACTGACCACACAACCCCCCATACGTACTGATCATAGCCCAAACATCAGTAAATGGGTACATATGGACTTATGTATGCACTATCAGTGTTGCAAGACTGTGTGGGTGAAAGCACTGACTGAGCAGTGTTTGTCTGCTCTCGAATGCCTTGTTGTGGAGAGAAGTTGTGCCGTGCACCGTGGGGAACAGCTTGTCACGAGGATAGGAAGGGATTAAGCTCATTGATAATTCAACAGCTTGGGAAAACGCTCCCTCCTTGCCATTGAGCTTTTGAATGCGAGTCAAAACGCACAGATATCATTTAGACTGGCGTGCCACTTGGGAAGTCAAAGTGTGTGTCTGTCTTTGTGTGTGTTATGTATGTGTGTGTTTGTGTCTGTGTGTGTGTGTCTGTCCACCAGTAAATACAGACTCTAGTCTAGACTACATATTCATGAATTGCTGGCTAAATCAAATCAGGTCTAATAACAGGGTTTGAAAATGTCAGCTCTCGGGGGGTAAAACCCATTTCAAGGCCAGACACTCTGGTTTTTCCGCCATCGTTTAAATTATTTATTTACCGTCGGTAACAAAAACAAATTAATTTCAGGTATTCTAATAACGCTCTCAAAATTAGTTTTACTTTATGACCTTCAAGGTAATCAACCATTTCTAATTAATGTGTAAAGCCGCTCCGAGCCGCGACCCAAATGCTCACAAACTTAATGGATGACACCGCAGTTTCTGCCAATTCGCAATTATTGTTATTATTATTTTTTGCATCTCAATTAACTGTTCTGTTACATGCTAGTTGTATACACACATGCACACACGCACACACACAGACACACACACACACACACACACGCACACACACATAGAGACACACACACACACACACACACACACACACACACACACACACACACACACACACACACACACATATATAAATGGCTGCCACCGCTTCTCATCCATGTACTGTTGGCGACTTCCATTCGTAATGTTTACAGGCGGGACATTGTGCTGGTCGCCATACTGCCCCCCCCCCCCCCACCACACACACACATGCCCGTCATCTGTGTTCGCCGCGCTGCCCGCCCCGCCCCCCCCCCCCCCCCCCCCCCCCCCCACGCCAGGCTCATCGTTCTGGATCGCTTGCTCGCTCTTTGTGTTGTGTGTAAACGGTGTATTTCTGGACAGTGACGGCTGCTGAATCCATAATAAAGCTGTTTATTTCAGTCTGCCAGCTACTCTCTACGCAGAGTGAGAGCGAGAGAGAGAGAGAGAGAGCGTGCGAGAGAGAGAGAGAGAGCGTGAAAGAGAGCGAGTGAGAGAGAGAGAGAGAAAGCGAGAGAGAGCAACGAGAGCAGTGAGTGAGTGAGTGAGTGAATGAGTGAGCGAGTGATGTGGTTCTACTCTCCGTGAGTCACAACGACCATATCCCTCCAGTTCCCAGCGGACACCATTATGCCACCAGACGCTCTTTGTTTGTTGGTTAGTTACTTAGTTAGCTTGCTTAGTGTTGGCCGGGCGCCTGTGTTCGCATTGTTAGTGTCCCACTCCTACTTGGCTGCATTGCCATTGGGCTGCTGTGTGTGTGTGTGTGTGTGTGTGTGTGTGTGTGTGTGCATGCACGTGTTTGTGTGTGTGTGCGTGTGTGTGTCTGTGGTCGAGAGTCAGAATCGACACCCCACTGATGGAAGACTTTGTTTTCATCCGGTGTGGGTAATTGTCGAGCAGTAATCACCGCTGAGTTTATGTGCAGGGGATGGACTCGGAGGCCACACGCTGCTCTTGTTTGCTTGTAAACAGTGTCGCCTTAAATTAGCGGCATGGAGGAGCATTGTTCAACTGTACCCAGCTCAATGTTTTCTTTGGGCATCTGACGGCGAACTCTCAACAAAGAAAATTGTAGATGTTTGTCCCCTCATAATAATAATTCAATAATATGTATGTGCTCATCACATCGCCCAAGGACACTTGGGCAAAGAAAGCATAACAAGACGATAAAATGGCTGCTCTTCAGTCTGTTATGCCCCAAACAAACGTGGGCAGTTGTTCGCTTTCGACCTGTGAGGTGTCCACACTGATGCACATCTCCACATCTCCTTCATCAATACAATAAACCAGCAGCAACCTCCTCCTCTTATTCGTCCTCATGCTCCTCTTCCTCCTGCTCCTCCTCCTCCTCCTGCTCCTCCTGCTCCTCTTCCTCCTCTTCCTCCTCCACCTCCTCCTGCTCCACCTCCTCCTGCTCCTCTTCCTCTTCCACCTCCTGCTCCACCTCCTCCTGCTCCTCTTCCTCCTGCTCCTCCTCCTCCTCCTGCTGCTCCTCTTCCTCCTCCACCTCCTCCTGCTCCTCCTCCTCCTCCTCCTCCTCGCCAGGCTTCCCCCTGGACATGCTGCGCTGTGAGAGCCTGCTGGGCCTGGACCAGGCCACCTGCAGCCGGGTCCTCAACAAGAACTACAAACTGCTGGTCTCCATGGCGCCCCTCAGCAACGAGATCAGACCCATCAGCAGCTGTACGCCTCAGGTAACGCCGGGGGGGGGGGGGGTCGGAGTGATATGCTAATGACCGCCGTTCATACTGTGTTGGTGTGTGTCCAGAGTGGAGAGGTATGTGTGGGGGTGGGGGGTGTGTGTGGGGGTGTGTGTGTGTGTGTGTGTGTGTGTGTGTGTGTGTGTGTGTGGTGTGTGTGTGTGTGTGTGAGAGAGACACACACACAGAGAGTTGGAGCACAGCCAGGAAGGGGAATTGCTTTGAAATCTCTTTGTTTTCCCTTCTTCCGTCATAGCCTTAGAGTTGCCAACTGGAATGCCTTACACACCAACACAATCACCACAGTGGTCTCCCCCTTCGTGCTGGACTCTCTCACGCACACACACACACACGCACGCACACACACACACTCATCACACTCATACACACACATACACACACACACACACACACACACAGAGCCCAGGGAACGTTGGTGAGAAGATGGACTCTCACACGCACGCACGCACACACGCACGCACACACACACACTCATCACACTCATACACACACATACACACACACACACACACACACACACACACACACACACACACACACACCCACGCACACGCACACACAGAGCCCAGGGAACGTTGGTGAGAAGATGGAGATGTTAAACTGCTTTGCCATTCATTCATGTTATTTATTCACGGCCCACCAGGGCTCTCTCTCTTGATTCGTTTTCCAGTACCCGCTTCCTTTCATTCCATTCAGCAGCGGTCCAGACACATCCAGACACAGTGAGACACAGTGAGACACATGGAGTCACAGCCACTGCCTCCTGTTGCACATGCAGCCACAAGGCTCCCCCTTTTGAGTTCCCACTGGGTGGTCCTTTGCAAGCGCACATTTTCGCCGCTTTTTCTCTTAGTAATCACCGGGGGTGATGTTGACGCAGTCATTCAGCTCCCGGATAGTAATTTTGTTCAAGTATTTATCTGTGGGTCAATTTCTTTGTGTTGTCTTGTATCTGCTTTTATATATACAAAAATTATATATCCAATTAAACGGGATATATAATTTTTTTCTTCTGTATTTCTTTTACATAATTTCTTCTTCCATTCTTACATTTGTGTGTGTGTTTGTGTGTGTGTGTGTGTGTGTGCGTGTCTGTGTCTGTGCGTGCGTGTATGTGTGTGCCTGTGCATGTGTGTGCGTGTCTGTGTCTGTGTGTGCGTGTGTGTGCGTGTGCGTGTGCATGCGTGTGCGTGTGTGCGTGTCTGTGTCTGTGTGTGCGTGTGTGTCTGCGTGCGTGTGCGTGTGCATGCCTGTGCATGTGTATGCGTGTCTGTGTCTGTGTGTGTGCGTGTGTGTCTGCGTGCGTGTGCGTGTGCATGCGTGTGCGTGTGTGCGTGTCTGTGTCTGTGTGTGCGTGTGTGTGTCTGCGTGCGTGTGCGTGTGCCTGTGAGCAGCACATCGGCCCTGCCATCCCGGAGGTGAGCTCCATCTGGTTCAAGCTGTACCTGTACCACGTGACCGGCCAGGGTCCCCCCTCTCTGCTTCTCTCCAAGGGCTCCAGGCTGCGCAAACTGCCAGACATGTTCCAGGTTCGTGTGGCCTTCACCCCCCTCCCCCCCCCCCCCGTCCTGATCTACCTCTGTGGTTCAGGTGTTGTTGTTTTGGTGGTGATGTGTGCACAGCCACTCGAGACTCGACGTTGAAGTCAGTGAGTGAGTGATACACGGGGCGATGTGGGGATTTTCCCCATCACGTTAACCAGCAACGCCATTGTAACGTGTTAAGAGATGCAGATTACTTTCATAGGGACGTTATTTGTGAGTCAGTTACTCAGCTCAAGTGATAAGCAACAAAGTTAATAGAATAGAATGAACACAACTAGCAATATCAACACAAAATATTGCATACATACAAATATTCTAATTATAAACAAAAACATTTTCATTAGAATCGCAGTATGTGATAAAACTCTTGAGTTATTTAGGCGACAATCAATTCTAATGCACGTCATTGTTGATGTTGAAAAAATGCTTTGTCTCTTTTCAGGTTTATGACCGGTTGTTGATCACTTCCTGGGGTCACGACCCCGGAGTTGTGCCGACATCCAACGTGCTGACCATGCTCAACGACGCCCTCACACACTCTGCAGTCCTGATACAGGTAGACGCACGCACGCATACACACTAGGGGTTGCATGACTTCAGATTTTTTAAAGTCGACTCTAATGTGATGAAAGTCGAGTCGACGTCGACTAGTCGCTGATGACGTCATTCATATTTTTCGTTCATCAAAATCACAGGAGGAGGGAATGTTTTGCAACGACCTGTATTAATTGACATGTACGCCATGTACAATAAAAAAGAAACAGCTCGACAGCAACCGCATCCATTCTTTTTATTTTCTTCGAAAGAAACGCGCAGAATAAAAGCGGAAGCGCAGTATAAAAAGCGGGAGCGCTCCACACACTAGGAAGTCGTTCCAAACTCCGAACGTTCACGAATGCTAGGCAGCACTCCAGCCTCGACTCCCAAGGACGCTCCATAGATCGCGACTCACAAGGAAGTGCTCTAGCGAGTCGCAGCCTCCAGTTCGGAACACGGCCAAAGTCACACGATCGCCGACTAGTCGACGTCACACGCAAAACGTCATTGTAGTTCTTAAAGTCGACTAGTCGACTAGGTCTGTGCAACCCCTAATACACACACGCACACGCACACGCACACGCACACAGACACAGACACACGCACAACACACACACACACTGCTGCTGTCACTGTGATGTGATTTGATTGGCTGGCTGCTTGTTTAAACAGGGTCTCTTTCAATCCCAGGCAGAAAATATAATAAGTAGATCAATTATTCCCTTTGATTGTGGTGATGATATAGATATATATTTTTAAATGAATTTATTTTGTTCCACATTGCCCGGTTTGAGCGCTGAGGCACACATCAAAGCTCTTGCTGGTAATTACATGGATTCCGGAACACGTGTGCGATGACCGGGAGTGTGTTTGTGTGGGTTGGTTTGACCCTTTTAGTCTGAATCATCGGCCCAACACTGTGTCAATGTCTGCACCGCTCACACCGACAATCTCCTGCATCACATTATACTGTCGTTCAAACAATGCCTCACAGCAGCTTTTGTGTGTGTGTCTGTCTGTCTGTCTCTCTCTGTCTCCCTCTCTCTGTCTCCTCTCTCTCTCTCTCTGTCTCTCTGTCTTCCTCTCTCTGTCTCTGTCTCTCTCTCTCTCCCTCTCTCTCATCTCTCTCTCTCTCTCTCTCCCTCTGTCTCTCTCTCTCTCTCTGTCTTTCTCTCTCTCTCTCTCTCTCTCTCTCTCTCTCTCTCTCCTCTCTCTCTCTCTCTCGCCTCTCTCTCTCTCTCTCTCTCTCTCTCTCTCTCTCTCTCTCTCTCTGTCTCCTCCTCTCTGTCTCCCTCTCTCTCTGTCTCTCTCTCTCTCTCTCTCTCTCTCTCTCTCTCTCTCTCTCTCTCTCTCTCTCTCTCTCTATCTGTCTCTCTCTCTCTCCCTCTCTCTATCTGTCTCTCTCTTTTGTCCCTCTCTCTCTCTCTCTCTCTCTCCCTCTCTATCTGTCTCTCTCTTTTTGTCCCTCTCTCTCTATCTCTCTCTCTCTTCTCTCTCTCTCTCTCTCTCTCTCTCTCTGTCTCTCTCTCTCTCTCTCTCTCTCTCTCTCTCTCCTCTCTCTCTCTCTCTCTCTCTCCTCTCTCTCTCTCTCTCTCTCTCTCTCTCTCTCTCTCTCTCTCTCTCTCAGGGTCACGGTATGCACGGCCACGGCGAGGCGGTCCACATCCCGTCCCGTTTGACGAGGAGGACCTGAAAGGAGGTGGGTTTTCTGGATGAGCAGCGTTGTATCGTTTACATCTGTCTGTCTTCTGTGTATAAATCATATCAGATATGGTAAATATTCAATATATACCATTTTTGGGATGTACTTCTCAGAGATTATGAACCCTATAATGTAAACGTTATGGTGCTTTATGTCCAGAAAAACTGCCGCTTCCCCGTTTACTTTTTTTGTTTAATGGGTAAAGGGGGCATTTAGCAGAGCCTTTTGTCCAAAGCGACTTACGGTACATGTGTGGGGGTCGACATGTGGAGACAGTTGGAGGAGGAGGAGGAGGAGGAGGAGGGGGGGAATCAAGGGGATCGAACCGCCGACCCTACGGTGAGCGTAGGACCCGCTCTGTCCACCCTGCTCTACCCCCCCACTGAGCCACTGCTGCCTCTGTTTACAGACCTGGGTGGCAGCCCTCTGGTCACCGGTCACACTGCTTTTATCCAGCGGTGACATTCACAGGAGGCTTGTGGTGTCGCCTTGGTGTCTTGCTTAGATTCAGACTGGAGACCCTTGAGGCAAAGTGGACGTGGGCTTCTTCTTTCCCTATTATTCCTGTTCAACAAGGTCCTGCTGCTTTCATCGGCTCTGTGGGGTGACGACAGGAATATGAATTTCCTTGAGAGAGTAGTGCATTCTTATTGTCCAATGTCTTTCAGCGATGCACTTCATGCATATTCCAGTTCTTTCAGGAAAATCTTTAAAAAAAAACGAACAAAACTACAGTTAATCAATTGGGTGGTTATTGAGCCAGAAATCGATAACCAATCAATAACAACGATTTCATTGTTGTCCACATAAAACAGAAGAATTTGCCCACATAACAAACGCTGCGCGGCTTTCTAGAAAAGAACGAGACGCTAACTACGCCAACAAAACATAGGATTTTAAAACAAACGTTGGTCCATATTCATCGATAATCACCATCGCTGCTCTTTTTGATTTAACAACAGAGAGCTTCTTTTTCCTCCAAAAGTCTTTCTTTCCTTTTTTCTTTTGTAAGAGCACGGCACTCATTCATCCATTCATTGAACCTGATTAAGTGCACTGATTCATCCTCCGACACAACGTTTGGTGTCAAGGTCGAGAGCGACTCGATACAAAGACGTCCCAACAATTCCTCCTGAGCAGAGAGCTTTCAGGGACCCTTAAAGTGGTGCTGCACCAGCCGGGAAGCAGACGGCAGCTTCAACACCATCAGATCCATTAAATGTCGTAAAAACAAAATCATTTTGGGCCGGGAGTTCTCCCCGCATGTACCAGCGTCATAACGAGCGATGCTCCAGACGCACGCACACACACACACGCTCGCTCGCTCGCACACACACACACACACACACACACACACACACACACACACACACACACACACACACACACACACACACACAGTCACTCACTCACTCACTCACACATACACTCACTCACTCACTCTCACACATACACTCACTCACTCACTCACTCACACATACACTCACTCACTCAATCACTCACACATACACACATACACACACACACACACACTCACTCACTCTTTCACACACACACGTACACACATACCCTGCGGTGTGTATATGACAAGCTTAGCGCCGCTGTCGAACCTTGACATAAGCCGCGGCTCAGACGAAGTCTCACATGTCCAGGCTGTCCAGAACACACACACACACACACATACACACACACAAACACGCACACACACACACACACACACACACACACACACACACACACACACACACACACACACACACACCTCACCACCTGTGTCCCCTGGTCATTGACGTCAGAGAGCATGCTAACGGGCACTCGGACGTCGGGGGGAAAAAAGAACGTTCCGTGCGTTCGGAGCAGAGACGGAACGTTCGCTCACTGGCTGAGTGGAGACATGCAGGATTTAACTCCTGTGTTCTGGAAATGACTTGATGTCTGATTCCAGTAACAGGGATGAAATGTCATAGGTTACTATGTTGAGGGTAATATAAGACCACGTTTAAAGCACACAAAAAAAAAACGTTTTAGGGTTCACTGGGTCTTAAGGAGAACAGTTGGACTGTGGAGTTGATGGTGAATTGAATTGATAGTCTTCTGGTACTCCAGAATACAAACACTCTCGCTGCAGATCAAATCCAATGAAATGCAAATCCAGTAACGCATGACTTCAAGCAATTTGTCAAGATTACAACAAGCGACGCTTGTGCATTTCATTATGGCATTATCAGAAACTAATGAGGGAATATTCACAAGAAAACGATAAAAGTGGGGTTTTTTTCTGCAATCTCCCTCCATCTAGAACCTGAAGAATATCTTTCCCATGCTAATGGGGAAGGACGTTCTTCTCCCTCACCCGTCTCCCCAACAGTGTCCTTCTGGTGGCCTGCTGTCAGCTCATGTATAGAATAACAACAGCAACCCTTGTCCCACCATTAAATACATATCATGGGCGACGGTGGCTCTGTGGTTAGAGTGGGTGGACAGAGTGGGTCGTCCACCAACCGTAGGGTCGGCGGTTTGATCCCCTCGATCCCCCCCCCCCCCCCCCCTCCTCCAACTGCCCGCATGTCGAAGTGTCCTTGAGCAAGACACACTGAACCCCAACTTGCTCCCCGGGCTGCTGAACATAGCAGCCCACTATACTCCTATGTACCTATGTACCATCCTGTCAGCACAATCCTCCTTTCACCGGCATCGTGTTAATATCATAACATCATAACATATTTTGGGAACGGTTGCAGATTGCGACCGGCCGAATACGTCAAGGTGTGTGTGTGTGTGTGGCGTGTGTCATGTATGACATCGCTCATTAGAAGTCACGCACAACGCAGGTACTTAAGAAAATAAACACGAACGTATCATAAATGGGTTGCAGCCTTGTGGATCTGACCCCCCTCCTCTGAGCTCTTAGCCCAAAATGCACATTTTCATTCTCATCACATTCTTGCTGAAGCGGTGTGGGTTTTTCACTTACAATTTCATCGAAAGCCAATTGAATTATTCATTGTGAGGTAACGAAAACGCAACAATACTTATTTTTCATTGGATTATACATAAAACATATGTAATGAATGTAATGAATATTACATTCAATTTCTGCCAAGTCCGTTTGCCACGAAACTCGGCACACCGCCCCTTTTAGACTGGCGGTGTGAATACGCAGAGAGATTTCAGAGGGTAGCGTTCAGATTTGAGGACATTTTGTTCAGGAGGTATGAGAGGCTTTGAGCCCGTCCCAGTCTGGGTGGCGTGAGGGGGAGTTTTGGGAAGCTTTTTGTATTTCTAGAATGCATGATGATTTTTATTGAAATCGCCCATCGATCAGCATTGACTACAGATTATTCCCGGTCATTAGAATATGCATGTATATGGTTAACCTACAGTATATAGCAATGGTTAACCTAACAATTGAAATGCTTGAAACTTGTCATGGTGACTTTCTTACTGTATTAGCAGCATTTTCACCTTCTTGTGACAAATGTACTCTTTGTAAGTCGCTTTGGATAAAAGCGACTTAAATGCCCCTAAATCTAAATGCTAATGTGTATGTTTCAATATAAAACCATCCACTGGCCCACAGAAGTCACGGACCCCCTGGTAACCCCCCACCTCCCTCTCCTGTCTCCTCCCTCCTCTGTTCAGAGTTCTCCTCCTCCAACATGTGTGTGCACAAGGCACTGCGGACGCTGCAGGACAGGGTGGACCTGAAGCACCAGTGTGGCTACATCACCATGCTGAACCCCAGCAACAGACACCGCCACCGGGAGAACGACGCCACCGACTGCAGGGGTGAGGGCCCGGGCTCCCCTCGTCTCCCCTCCCATCTCCTCCCGTCTACCCCTGTCTCCCCCCGTCTCCCCCTGTCTCCCCCCCCTCGTCTACCCCGTCTCCCCCCGTCTCCCCCTGCGCTCCCCCGTCTCCCCCGTTTCCCACTATCTCCCCCCGTCCCCCCCCGTCTCCCCCTGTCTCCCCCTGTCTCCCCCATCTCCCCACTGTCTCCCCCCGTCACGCACCGACGAACTTGGCGCACACACACTCGTGCACACACTTGTGCACACGCACTCGGAAACATTGACACACACACACAGATAAACTGCTCACTCACACTCCCATTCTTATAATAAATGGATTGGCTTGTTCATTCATTCACATTCATCCTGTCATCCGTTCGCTCACACACACACGCGTGTGTGTGTGTGTGATTCATGTGCTTTATTGGGTGGATCCGTTACAATACCTTTCTCGTGCCTAGTTTCTTGTAACCGGTGGGTCCCCCCCCCCCCCCCCCCCGTGGGAATTGAACTCCTAACCGTCGCCATTTTTGTTCCGCGCTCCGCCAGCAGGACAAGACGCGAACACGCATGATAGCGTTTTCCAGTACATTGTGTACGAACTAAAGCTCCCAGGAACACAAACACACACACTTACACACACTTACACAGACACACACTCACACACACACACACGCTTACACTTACACACACACTTACACACACACACGCACGCATGCACGCACGCACACACGCGCGCCAGTTGTGCCGGGAATTATTTCTTGCTAACCGGGGCCCCATTTTTCATAAAATCCCGCTGGTCTTCTCATGATTCCAAGTCGTGCACCTACTGGGCGCATTCT
>JAXIVH010000030.1:1868082-1875582 GCA_036785325.1 Urophycis tenuis | reverse complement strand
TCTCTCGGACCTTCGTACAGGGGGTCCTGCACCTGGGGACCCCCCCCCCCGCAGCCCAGCGCCCCTCTGGGTGAGGGAACACCAAAGACCAATGACTCTCTTCTTAGTTTGTCTTTTTTTTTTTTTTTAGCACAGATTTTGTTTTTGTTTTTTTTAAATTATTGTTTCAGGAGGACTTTTATTTTGTTGCCTTAACACACTTTATTTTGGTCGGCTCAGACTCGGCACTCGCGCTCGGGAACCATCGGATCGTCGACATTCCAGGGTCCAGTGACAAACCAAGCTTCTCTTGTCTTTCCCTTTTTTGGTTCATTTATCGAGGCAATTATGTACATGTAGACGGATGAGAAGAAGCCCTTCCCACACACACCTGTACTCCTGTGTTTCCCTCTGGAGGACGAGCCCAAAGTCACGCCCGACGCAACCAATCAGGGGCCAGCACAAGCCGTTAGCCCCCGTTAGCCTCTGTTAGCCCCCGTTAGCACTCGTTAGCCTCTGTTAGCCCCCGTTAGCCTCTGTTAACCCCCGTTAGCCCCCGTTAGCCTCTGTTAACCCCCATTAGCCCCCGTTAGCCCCCGTTAGCCCCCGTTAGCCCCAGTCAGCCCGGGGTCTGGGCTGACTGCCGTCTCCCCCTGGCCGGGCTCCACGCTGTTGTTGGCCATTTTGTTTACAACAGCGTGGCTTTGGGTGGGGGTTGTAGGGGTGGAAGGTTGGGAGGGTGCATTCATGGAGGAATTTGGGGTGACTTTGTCATGGACCCCAGGGGAGAAGGAGGCCATGTTGTCCTGAGACGTGTCCTGAGACGTGTTGTGGCATTCTTTCTTGGTCAGGATTTAAGGACAGGTTAGTTCCTTCTTATCACATTGCGCAGCTGTAAGCCATTCTGTGTTGGTTTCCTACCCCCCCCCCCCCCCCCCCCCCCCCCCTTACTTCAGTTTTGGTATCTTCTATGGCATCGGCTTCCGTAAAAAAAACAATGTTGATCCATTTGTTGTTGATTCTAGTTATTCTATGGTGGTGACAATGTAGTCAAAAGGACTTCGTAGGAGGTCCAGTTGAGGCATGATAATTGTGTAGAGATTATAGTGTGTATGTGGTGTGAGTGAGTGAGTGTGCGCGTGCGTGTGTGTCTGTGTGTGTGTGTGTGTATTGTAGCCTACATCATTGGATTTTTTCCTTTTTTTTTGTGTCTGTCACAGAGAACGACCCCTGACCTTTGTCACCCCCTGCATCACACAGTCTCCCCCCCCCCCCCCCCCCATCAAAAGCCCCACCCTCGACCCTCGATACATCCACCAGTGTTTTAAGAAAAGAAGTACAAAATACTGTTAGTTTTATATGTCAACCATCCTTTTAGGAAGTCTTCGTCTTGCTCGTTTGATGGGACTGTGAATATTGTTGACTGAAATGAAAATAACAGATTCTAATGATAATGCAATTTAAATGGGTTACCCCCCCCCCCTCCCCCCCTCCCCCCCAAAAAAGACAGAGAAATGTCACCTTTCTCCCTACAACGCCCATTATTCCAACAAAGTCCAGTTCCTCTCGGTCGAGAAAAAAGTGTTGTTACAACAGAAAAAAAAAAACAATATGTAAAAAGTATATGAAAATATGAATAAATATGTTATAAGAAAGCTCTCCTTCAACCGAAAAGTGTTTAACGTGTGAAATATTGTTTTTTCACACAAACATCTCTTATTACAGAGGCATTGGATCGACTGACTGCATCACCATTACCAATGGTAAATGATGTATTTATACTTCTGGATATATGTTCATCTTGACTACACTGCTACCGTGTGTGTGCGTGCATGCTAGAGATGCGCGGATGGGCTGTTGTTTCATCCGCAACCGCATCACAAAACACATCATCATCCGTCCGCCATCCATCTGCACCAACGCTTTTTGGACCAATTTCCAAAACCGCACCTGCAACCCGCCATCCACCAGGTGTGTTTAGGTCTGTAGGCGCTGCGAGGTGCTGCTGACGCCAGGCTAGATAGTTATCGCCTGTTCTTGAAAGGATACAGGTAACGACATTTAACAATGTGTCTCTGTTTCTAATTTGATTGGTTAAACCGCCACCCGCTGGAATTTAGTTAAAATATTATTTTTATTTTTTGTCACGTCATCCGGCCAATCTGCGGTTTAGCCACGGAGTCTGTCTGCAACAGCCTACCGCGCATCTCTAGTGCGTGCATGTGTGCAGATTTCACAGAATATCGAGCCCTGCTCCAATTCACACATGACCCCATGCAGGAAATCTTCTGGAACTTTGCAGGGAAAGGCCGCGGGCGCGCGCGCGTGTAAAAAGGGCTTGGGATGCTTTGACCGTCAGAGTGAGTCACCCCATCCGTCTTCCTTCACGAGACGGTCGAAGTGGTTTGGATTTGTTTGGGTGCTTCGGGTTCAGGTGCACACACCCTGCTTCCTTATCGCCTCGCACACAGACGCATGCTATCGCTATTTATGGTCTTTCTGTCTTACCTCTTTTATGGGCAGCATAGCGTTGCTGATTGCAGCGCGAGGTTTTGAGTGCAGTGCTTGTCGGCCTACAACTCTACTTGGCGGCCCTCACTGACAATGGGAAACGCGTGCTTTGGTAACTGGGGCAAGAAAATGGAGAAAAAAAAAAAACGACTGCAGCCACTATGTTGTTGGAACTGTGGCAACTTCACTTGGAATGGTAAACTTTGGAAAAACTTTTTTTCCCCCCCCATAGCTGGCAAGTTTTTCAGCATCCCCCAAGAGCTGTTTATTTAAGAATCTATGATTGAGA
The DNA here is from genome assembly GCA_036785325.1 of Urophycis tenuis. NCBI lineage: Eukaryota > Metazoa > Chordata > Actinopteri > Gadiformes > Phycidae > Urophycis > Urophycis tenuis. The sequence continues at coordinate 1,872,803 of JAXIVH010000030.1, read as the reverse complement.
TTAATGGATTAGGTCAATTAGATGGTGATCCCTATAAACAGCCTGCCGCCTGCTATTGGAGTGCTACACAGTTCTTCAATGGCTTCAATGTGTCTTCTCGCCAAAACAGCGTTCTGTCACGCTCCGACTACAAATGTGTCTGCAGGACTGCAATGTCTCTCAAAGCGCCCTCTAAATGCCCACTTCTATAGGATGGAAGACATAGGCGTATAAAATCGAGTGATGTAAAGGACACCCACAAGGGTTCTCTGCTTGATGCGCCCATTGTTTACCCCACTGGTGCTTTTTCAAAGTCTTTCCCAGACTGAGCACTGACGAGACAAATGACCTGCGCGTGTGCTAACGTTTGGTGCCATGTTTAAGTGGGTAGTTTAGGCTCAGTTTGAGGGTTTACATGCTATCGTCTGGAGGTTTATGTCATGGATTAGACGCTGTGCATACTGCTGAATGACACATGCACTGGCACACACACTGCTCTTAGCAATCCGATTTCATAGTTTTATTTTTCAGCTTTCAATACATTTGAAGCTGCCGTCTGCTGCTTTGCCTTTGACTGCAAGTGGCACTCAAATGAATTTTCTCTTGCAGCTTGGTTGACTTCTTCGCTGTGTAGTTTCATGAAGTGCAACGCTGCCTTGGATTCACCTCTGGGTCTTTTTGTACAAGGTCCCTGTCACCCGAAGACATTGACTGGTTTTTGGAAGGTTTTAGTTTTAAGTACTTTGTCCAAATTGAAGTTTTGGAAGCTTTGTATGCTTGGTTGACCATTTTGTTTGGTTGACCATTTTGACCCAAGGCGTGTGAACATGCGTTGTAGTTCACACACGCTTGTCTTCAGAAACCGGTTTGACGATGCTAAATCCTTACTGGCAAATGCAGCTGCTTTAGTACAGCAACTTACAATTTGATACATTTCTAGATTTTAATGTCGAACTTAGCATGTTTTACCATCTAAAACATCTGCAACAAAGTAAAGTTGATCACTTCTAAGGGGATTAATTGAAGCGCTTGATGAGAAATGTAAATGTTGCTGGTTGGAGATATTACTTTTGAAGTTAACATATTTTTGTATTCTTAATGTATAAACATGAAGTATATCATGTGCTAAAACAATTTTTATTAAATGAAACATTCGGGGGCATTTTAACATGGCACGTCACTTGAGGTGGTTAGCTAACTTCAGTTAGCCTTGTTCAACTAGCTTCTTCTGTCCACGATAAACCGCTGTTGTCCAATGGCTACGGCCCTCAGTACGAGAGAGACACCAACATCTCACGGTGATCCATAATTACAGAAATGCTGCTTTGATGGATTGAACCCTGCTGGGTTAAGTCTGTTGTAACTGGCGGTGGATCATCGATCGATCGACTGGGGGTCCTGATGACGTCTCCGCTGTGCCCCTTCTGAAGCAGCCGCTGTTGGAAGGCCTGACTGCTTCAACAGGACATTGTGACTCAAGTGTACGTTTTGAAATCTAGGACTGGAGCTGTGGGTGGAAGCACGGGCGGGCGGGGCGGTCTTAACGGGTGCAGAAGGGTAAGACACAGAAACTCAAGGCTATTTTCCATATTGGCCTGGTTACATTTGGTTTAGAAATGAATACCTTCACTGGGGCTGCAGCAGTACACTTCCTCTGCAGTCTAGCTCCAGGATTTGAGTTGTATTGCTATATTTGAGCCGTGACCAGGTATTTCACTGACACTCGAACGCAAATTATATAAATGCAAATCGAGGTCGAAAAACAAGGTTACAAGGGGTACACAGTTATGGTTGGCTATGAGGGTAATGGCCTACAATTATATGTACATATCTTAGTGAGCTGTTGAGCCGGTTCCATTGATGGAATGAAATGAGTTTACATATAGAGTATATGTATTTACATATTGAGTATGTGTACATATACCCATGAAAATGTGGATAAACCTGCAGCAGTGATTTAGGTCCTCTGGAGGTCTTGGTAGTGACTGCTTGGGTTCATTCATCCTATTTCGTACCGATAGCCTTAACTTTAACTGAAACCTGCAGATGCCCTGTAATTACACACGCCATTCTTCATGTGTGTTGGATTTGTTTGCCAGAACACCAGGGACATTTGTGCTTAACAGTTCGGGGAAGTTGGATGCAAAATATTTCCAGACGGTGTGACAGTTTCGATTCTTTTAGTTGTAATTTCAAGGCCCCCTATTTTACCACCACACGTGAGAGAATGTGATTACCCATCCCAAGTGTGTCCACCCCTGCTTGTGAAGCCACCCGAGTTGCAGATTTAGCCGCGGCCGTCATTTCGATACCGGCGAGTGAAATGTGAGCGTCTGTTCTGGTTGACAGCACCTCCCTGCTTCCTCGCTATGAAACTATTTGTGACGCTGGACTGCTCCCCCGCTCATTTCTGACCAATCAGGGCACCTCATCCCTGATTGGTTCGGACAGTCCATCTCGCCTGTCCATCAACGTCATGCGCACACGCAGCGTTATCGCCGCTCCCCCACAATGCAACACTTCTCAATGGCGACAAAATGGAGAGGGTTTGTGTTTTTTTTTCTTTCTTTTTCCCCAGCCTGCACCGCGTATTCCCAACACCTTGGATCCCTGGCAGAAATGTTGAACTCAATGTTTGAACAATGGCCGCCATTTTGTTTCACACTGAGCCCGGGCACTGAGCAGAGCGCTCCTCCTGGCCTCGCCGCTCCACTGCTCCGCCCGGCCTCCAGACCGGGGCTTTGTGTGTGTGTGTGTGTGTGTACACACACCAGGTTGGGAGCTGATTGGACCATCTGACCTTTTGGTGCACAAGCGGGAATTAATTCACCCAGCTGCACGTTCCCGGTTGCGGCGGTCACGTGACAAACGGCGATGGCGTCCGAGGATCAGATTGCGACCCGTGATCGGGTGGCGGGTTCCAGCTTCAGGTCGGCGTGTGAGTGCGCCGGCGAGATAAAATGAACAAAAGGGGACAATTGCTGGCTGCAAAAAAACCCCACCAAACCAGCCAATCACAGGCCTCCTCCACATTGAGTGAGTGCCCCCCCCGTGAGCTCGGCTCCAGGTGCGAGCACGAGATGCTGCTGAAGACGCAGCGGACCGGCGCGCTCCATCCGCCAGCGTCGACTCTTGCGGGTTACGGCTTTAGGAAGACAAACGCGTGGGTCTGCGGGCGCAGCAGACATAAACTCTCTCTCTCTCTCTGTCACTCTCTCTCCTTCTCTCTCTCACTCTCTCACTCTCACGGTGTCTCTCGCACTTGACACATGCGCTGCCCTGAAGCGCTGGGAATTTATGGCTGGTGAAGCTATTTTGGGCAAAGGTTAAGGCATCACTTTTAAATTGCGCATGCCCCGGGCGGTGCCCCCGCCAGACAGGTGAAAACCCTGCCTAATTGACTGAGTCTCCCAGGCCTCCACGCTTCAGTCATTTCCGTGCGCCGCAAATTACAGAGCGACGGCCCCGTGAGGCACCGGGGGCTCGAACTGGGTCACAGCTCCCAGGGACCAGGAGCAGCGCCCCCGCGCCAGTCAAATAAGCTGCGAATAACACCTCGATGACCCAATATTTCCAGTTTAACCTTTCGCCTGTTTCCCCTGTTTGAAAAGCCTGTTCGGATATCAGCGTTTCGGGGGTTCGGACATAAGACCCCCCCGGTACTGCTGCCACCAGATACTGCAGGTTCAGGAATTGTTCTGATACAATGATCCAATGGGTCCAGCTACTTCATTGTAGCTAGATGCTATGCTTATTCATCCCCAAGGGGGAAATTAAGGGGTAAGAGCAGCTAACATTAAAACAAACACACATTAGTAATAAAGTCAACATTATTACCTACAAAATGTACCATTCAAATTCAAGTAAGCTGAACTGGAATGTGAACCAAAAAGCCACGACACTGCAATTAACAAACGTGAAAAGGCACAGCAAGAACCACTTGAGCCCCTCCCCCCGGGTCTGACTGATCACTTAAGTTACTTTGATACCGCCTCAGGCATATAGGGGAAGCCACTTAATGGACCGTAAACGCGTTCAACAGGTTTATGCAATTATGTAAAAACAATGAAATATGCATTCAGTTCAAAAGAGTTGATGAAGTTGCATGTGATTATGCTATCACGATTTACTAATATCTAATGGTGTAGAACAATATATCAGTCTGACCGTGAGTAATGTAAAGGCGCATCGCCAATGATCCATAGCCTTTATTGTGTTGTATGTTTTAATGGAGAACACGTCGTATTCCAGGACCACTACATGCTTCTTCGTGTTAAATGTGTGTTTCTAGGCGACGTCTCGCGGGGGATACACGCCTCAGTCGCCAGGTTGGTGCAGCAGGTGGTTGTGTCTCTCCCCCCCCTCCCTCCCCCGTCTGTTAACACGCGTGTGCGTTGACACAATGGTTGACACGCACACGTGTGTGCGTGCGTGCGTGTGTGCGTGCGTGCGTCACACACACATAGGCCAACCCTTGCCCGTGGAGATATTAAGAAATTGTCCGTGGCCAAAACATACATTTGACCTAAAACAATGTTTTTTTTTTTTTACATTGTAAAATGTCCAGTAAAAGGGATGGGTAAATAATCACAAATAATTATTTAATAAAAATAACATTTTATTTTAATTGTCGTTCAGACCATCCACCTATGACTTCCTATTGTGTAAAGTAGGATGTAGGTGGGGGTAAAAAAAAAAAACAGCCACTTCCCCTTTAAAGAAAAGCCCTTAAACAGTCGCCG
>JAXIVH010000030.1:1843082-1863082 GCA_036785325.1 Urophycis tenuis | reverse complement strand
ATCTCTTACGCCACCTTTTTTTTTTTTTTTTGAGTACAGATCCACACGCCAACGTACACACACGTGTGACGCCAGAGGTGACAATCCATGTTGGCTGCAAAGTCTGATCATGTGACCTGATCTGTGAAACACGTGATGTCCCCCCCCCCCCCCCGTCCCTATGCAGTCACACTTCCGTGCAGCACGCCCATCTGAATGAGGTCTGTGTGTTTTCACCCGCATTCAAATCCTCTGTGGAACCTTTTTGAACAACAGAAATAACCGCAGACCTGTGCGTGTGTGCGTGCGTGTGTGCGTGTGTGCGTGTGTGCGTGTGTGTGTGTGTGTGTGTGTCTGTGATCGAGAGAAAACAACAGTGGCTCATTCCATGCATGGACTCCCCGTAAAGACTGTTGTCTTCAGCCCAGCACTTGGTTGGCACCCTTCATCCCATTCCCCAGCCCCCCCCCCCCCCCACTCTTTGGTTTATATGTGCCTCAGTTTGCCATGTCCCACCCCACCCAGGGATGAATTACAGCTCCCTGAGGTCATGACCCCATCATGGCGCCTCTTTCTGCGCCAACAGTGCGATTGTGGGTAATTGTTGTAATTACACCTGGCATTTCAAGTGAGTCATGGCGGCAAAAGTGTGTGTGCGTGTGTGCGTATGTGTGTGTGTGTGTGTGTGTCTGTGCGTGTGCGTGTGTCTGTGTGTGTGTGTGTGTGTCTGTGCGTGTGTCTGTGTGTGTGTGTGTATGTGCATGTGTGTGTTTGTGTGTGTGTCAGACATGCGATGGCAGCCTGACTCCCCTGGTGGCTAGTGGCTCTGAATGGTGTGATTTCACAAGTGGAGTGTCATGGCATGTTTCCAGGAGTGCAGAGCTCTCACAGGCAAAGCAAGCAAACAACAGCGGTGGGTCTGGGCTCGGCACCGCGGGCCAGAGAGCGCTGCCATGTAAACAGCGCTTTCAGGCCAGCGAGGAGGCTGGAGATTTTGTGTCGCGACATCGCACAGAGAAAAATCAAAGAAACTCGAGGATATTGGCCGTTCTGCTTAAAAAACCTTTGGGTGTATGCCGCAGCTTTGCTAAGGATGCGATGTGCGCTTTCAAGGTTAACGTAGGATGAGGGCAGGCTGAGAAACCAGATTTCCTCATCATGCGAGCTCATGTTTTATCCGCTCTGGCATATGCGTCTGGGCGCCCTTTCTGTTCAGACAGACTTCCAGCGCCCCGGGTCGGGCCAATCACAGCCGTTTATCTGACGCGGGGGGCGGGGCTGAAACGACAACTGTCCAGAGGAGCGCCCTATCAGAGCGCCGCTGACGCATTCTTAGAAATAACCAAGATGGCCGCCGTTGACGCGCCACACGTCTATGTTTCCCCGGTCGTAGGACGGTCATGCCCCGAGCCATTTTGGGTGTCTGCGTCCATTTGATAACGTCCCTTGGAATTCGAAAATGAAAATAAGAGGTTCCAGACTAACACGCATTGGCGAATGGTTCTGGTGTCGTCGGGCTAGCATGAATTCTAGCGCAGTGGGAGCGAGACAATGGTTGGCGTGGAAAAATAGAACACATGAAACAACGGGCCTGCCAATGTGAGCCGAGGAAGGACAAACAATGTGCACACAAAGCCCCCGTGTGAAGTTGGTTAGCAGCGCTGAAAGACAAAGCGAACGTGGAGCGAAGTGTGGGAGGGGCAAGTGTCTCCCAGGCCTGTTCTTTGTTTGTCTGGGCTGCTCGCTGTTGTTCTTATACTCTCGGTCATTCCCGAACCCGTTCTGTAATCGTCTTGCTTTGCTAATGACCGAGAGCTCACGGGGTTAAATGATTCATCGCTTGAAACCGCAACTTGTGTCACACTGTCTTTGCTAAAAGGCCAATGTGAAAAAAAAAGTAATAAATGGAGTTGAATCTACATTTGAGTAGGTCTATTCATGCGTGAACAGGCAGCCCGTAGACCACCACTGTGTTGACCTGTGTTTTGGTATATTGTGCAAAATAAACAAACATGACATTTGACCAACACAGTAGTGTGACGCGACTGGAAATGCTGCTTTCTGCCTTTCTCTCTGCAACGCTCCCTTATCGTGTTTACCTCTTGCTGTTGTTTGTGCACACAGCAGAAGTCAAACATTTGTGTTTTGAGGCCATAAAAAAAAAAAAGCAGAACTTAGTTTCGGTCTTCTCCTGGTCTACTTCTACTGCGATGCCCTATCGGCCGACACACAGTAACTGACTGCGCTTCATGGTTAATGAACACGCCAGATTGATTCTGCTTCTGCAATTAGGCTACCAAATTGATCGATCGTCTCTGTACACAAAAACATGACTTGACATGCACAATCATAATAAGTGTGTGTGTGTGTGTGAGTGTGTGTCTGTCAAAATTAGAGATGGTGATTGATGTTGTGTTGTGTGTGTGTCTTTTCATCTATTTAAACAGTCTTGATGGCCTTTCATATCTGTAATGATATCCAGATAATACTACAGTTATATTGTAGCGTGGTCGTCGACATATTGCTGATGCTCACAAAAGATAAATGTGGTATGTCAAGTGGCCTCACCACCATCAGTCAGTCAGTAGCTGGGCAGTGAACATGGCCAGACAGAGACCTTCGCAGGGCCACAGTGGAACCACTTCACCACCAGACAGACAGCATCCTTTCGCACTGAACCTGTTGAATTACGGCCGCGGTTGATCGGAACATCGTTCCGCTGCAGCGTTTGGCTTTCACCAGCTTTGCTGTTGTGAGACGCATTCCACACTTGCTGCCGACACCAGAAGCGTGCCGCTTGTCTTAAGCAGCTCAGACAGATGTTGGGGAAAACCAGATGTGCATTGTTTTATGTGACTGCCGAAAGCAGAGATGTCATGACTTTGACTGGTGGGGGGGGGGGGGGGGGGCATGAGTACGAGGTATGCAATGTGTTTTTTTTTTCTTTTATCTTCCTCGTGAATATCACAGAGTTGGCTGATCTTTTTCACAGCGTGGAGTACCTCTGTTGGAATTCCGGCTGTTTTCCGGTTCACTGGGACTGTCGATGGCAATTTAAGACTTCCCATGCGGAGTTATCTCCCCCTTTAAAGGGTCTCTGGCGCTCTTGGTTCACTGTCTCCCAAAAAAGCACAATTCACTAGCGTGGTTACTCGCTACTGTTTTGACAAATTTGGGAAAGCATGATCAGCAGTTGGGGATATTGCACCAAACTCGAAGTTCTCTGCCACTTTCCTCCATCTCCTCCTGGCGTGTCCACGGGCCTCAGATGGGTCCAGGGCTCACTGACGCAGCCTTCTCTGTGGCCCGCTCATACAGTTCCTCAAACGCTTCCTGCTGTTCCCCTCTGGGTCGCACTGCAAGAAAAAAAACCTCAACCGCACATTTTTGTACACGCCGCAGCCAAGCCCATGCCACCTGGCCGTTTGGACAGGTGGCCTTCAGACGCACAAATACAAAAAAAAAAAAAAAGGCTGCTCTTTTTGAACGATCGTCATGTCCCGCTTGCAGTGTGTTTCGACGGTGTCGTTTCCTCGAGGAACTGCGTGGCAGCTGGCCGGAGCTCCCTCAAGAGTCCTAAGGTTGAGGTTTCTCTGCAGGCCTGCCGAGTGTCTTAACAGCCTCTGAGGCGCCGTGGGGACCGATCCGGGCGCGTTGAGAATCTGTTCCCTGTGTGCGCGGGCGCTCCTCCTCCGTTGGCTGTGGCTAAATGTCTCCCTCCACCCACTCGCCCGCTGGGCCTCCATCTCACATGGACTGACCAACGGTGCCCCACTGGGCTCTCCTTCTGGGAGCCAGGCGCGGTGTAGCTGGTGCAGCGATAACCTATTCTTTTTTTTTTCATTCACCGTAGTTAACAACCCTTGCACCGACTCGATAAAAAAAGAGGTAGGTGTTCAATGATAGACTTACCTTTGCAAAGCAAAAAAAAAAAAAAAAAAAAAAAAAAAAGAAAATTGTGATGTGAAATGTGTTGTGCTCTCTGGGATCCCGCGGGTCTAAGGCGTCTTTGCACGGCAGAATGAAATTGTACGTTACAAAATTGAACCGTGGCAAAATCTCGTCCAATAGCTTTGAATCACAACTCTCAGCTTGAGGAAAAGCTATTTCGTATCGCATGCTTTTAGCTTCTTGAAAATTGTATTTTTTCCCCCTCAAATATACAGTAGGGCTGTCCTCAGTTAAAGATGCCATGGGCTATATGGAGAAACCAGGCAGGCTAAGCTAGATCCAACCAAGCGAGAATGCCCCCCCACCCCCAACGTGTAACTAGCTGGCTACCTTTAGCAATAAGTCTGCCCTGTGGAAGACTCTTATCTGTCAGTTTGCCTGCAGATCTTTCACCAAAAAAAAAAAGAATAAAATTTTGCTTTGACCAAAGAGCACCTTGGACATCCCTGTCATCCCTCTCTCCTCTGCACGTGTCTGGCAGTGAAGGTAGAGGGGGGGGGGCGGTTCAGTGCCCCAGCCTTGTGAGCCGCAAGACGCAACCCTAGGAAATCTCTCCTTGAAACACCTCTGAAGGGCTATAGTGTCTGCAGCCCCCCCTCCAGAGAGGCCTCCCTTCCTCCTGATCGCCTGGTAGCCTAGCTGGGATTAGTGCTGTCACTTTGGATAAGTGAAGTGGAAGGAAGTGCGGTCATAGCCATCGCTATGCCATCGACGTGCAACACCTCCGTGCTCACGGGGACGTTAAGGTCCACGTTTAAACACACGCGTGTCAGCCGCGCTCCACGCCATCCTTATTCTCGCTAAATGCCACGGTTCAGACATCAACAGCTACATTTACATACTGTTCCCCCCCCCCCCCCCCCCCCCCCCCCGCGCGCAACAAAGCCAATTACATCCGACGCGAGTGCGCCATTAGGCTGCTTCATCGCAGAAAAGGAGGGAAGGTCAACAGCGTGACACAATAAGACGTCCCTCCGTTATCTGTGGACACAGCTGCAGGTTCACGTCCGCATGCGTGTGTGTACTCTGGCAGGCAGGCAGGCAGGCAGGCCAACGGCGGCGCCCAACGCAAAACACGCACATTTTCCGTTTTTCTGGTTCAGCGTTTACGTACCCGGGGACGCGTCACTCGAACCTTAAGCCGATGGGTTTGGCGTCGACGTGGTTCGCCTGCATGATGCCATCGCTTCCCTCGTCTGGCTGCAGGCGCTCTGGGTTCTTTTGATGTCGCGTCTTTGTGTTTGCTTAAGCACAGCCCCTCGCCGATCTCCCTCGCCGGCGTCGTTTACGCCGTGACGTCTTAACACCTGCACCGACGACGTTCCTTAATTCTGCCGGGTCATGTGTAAGATGATCCGCACTGTACCCGAACAACATTCTCACATCTGTGCCGATGGGCTTTGTCAAGGGCGCGGCCGAACACGCCCGTTTGCCGCGTTCAGCCGAGGGCCTGAATGCCTGGCACTGGGAGGGACGTGTGCGTTTAGTCACGGCTGCACACCGCGGCTCCGCAGCTCCCCTGCAGCCGTGACATCACCGGAGGGCTGAGCAGGAGGCCGGGGGAGGGAGTGAATTAAACGCTCTACTAATTCTCCGATATTAACCTGACGCCAATCTGAATACTCGACTCACCGAAGGCGCGCCCACAGGAAATCGACTCGGCGAACGGGAGAGCTAGACATTACAAAAACCGAGCGAGGACAGTCGACGCAGCGGAATCGGCGAGACGGCCCGCCCACCAAACAAACCCGGTTCTCTTTCTTTTCCCTCAGAATACCAACAACAACAGCCACGACAACGACAACAACAACAACAACAACAAAAGCGAAACACGGCGTCGCCTCGAGTTGCAGCCGGCCCGAGCGAAGCCCCGCCGTGAGCAGTCTGCCGGCGCGGCGAGAGCAGAACAGAAAATGGCGTGGAGGCCGCGGGGCTCTGGAGACCCCGGGGTTGCAGCCCCCCCCCCCCTGGCGTGCAGACGACCTCCCCTCGCTGGTCTGCCGTCGGCCGCCGCGCTCCGCGGCAGACGTGACGCGCGCGCGCGCGGAGCAGCTAACTCCAATTAAAAAGTGTTTGCTTTATTATGCTTTATTTGAACCAAACCAAATGTACAGGCCCTGCAAAGCTGCCGGGATAATTACTTCGTAGCGTAAGGCTTTTTGGAAGGGGAAGCCAATTTTCATATTACTTACAAATGTGCGTCGTGTATGAGTCTGTTTAATGACTATAATCTTCTCAGGTTTTTCTCTCCAAACAAAAAAGTAATTTTCAGAGTGCAGTGTAGCATAATCTCACTTTCAAGTTTATGAGCTGGTATAAGGTCTGTCTGCCTGCTAATTCAGTGGGAGACGCTATACGTACACACACGCACACACACACACGCACACGCACACGCACACACACACACACACACACACACACACACACACACAGGGGGGGGGGGGGACATGAATATGTTCACTCTGTTCCGATGATTAATAGGCCCCAACATGTTCCTTTTAATATAATTTGCTATCTCCTCAAGGCTACCATGTTTGAACCTTTCCAAGTGCTGCGCGGTTCATGTTCAGAGTGATTACAACCACGACGATCAAAAACAACACGTGCCCCAAAACGAGGCCATGGCACGAGGCCCCCCCCCCCCCCCCCCACACACACACACACACACAAACACACACACACACACACACACACACACACACACACACACACACACACACACCCGCTGAAACCAAGCATATTGCCCGCATCATCAGAAGGGCGGACAGGATGAGCGCGGAGATCACCGACACGTTAGCCGAGCCCCCCCCCCCCCCTCTCTCTCCTCGGAAAGCTGGCAGGAGCCTCGCGAGAGCTCCCGCTAACCCCCGCACGCCATCTGTCATGGCAACGCCGGTGCCATATGCCCCATACCACCCCCCGCCCCCCCCGCCATCCTTACTGTACGTCGGGCGGCCACAAAGCTCTCGCTGATCTCGGGATGCTCGGGTTCGGGTTCGGGTTCTGGTTCTGGGGGGCGTTTGGATGTTGAGTACACACAGAGCGCCACCGCGGCGGTGCTGGCGGTTTGTAGCGAGGTGATCCCAGTGCCAGCAATCTTGCGGTGATTGCAGCACGACTTCTTCTTTAGGGGGGGGGGGGGGGGGGGGGGGGGGGGGTGCAGATTCTCGGCCAGAAGCCAACGACTGGAAGTGCTTGTCTTGTGTCTTGTTTTGTTTCTCGTTTTGTTTCTTTCTGCTGAGGAAGGGCTGTGAGTGGATGAAGCTCTCAGGAGTGTGCGTCTCCAGTGGTCACGGGGCGCACAGTGCTGTTGATTTGAAACGCTTTACAGAAACGTTTCTACACTTCACTCCACTGCCTGCCATGTTCCTCCAACTACCAGCACAATTCGACATGATTGGGCCGAGAGAATGCGACACTCCGATCACCAACAACATCTGAGCTCAGACTTTAGATGTTAATCTACCGTCTGTTTTGTGACACTAGCACCAAAGTCATGTAGATCTTGTACCAATGTAATGAACCAATGTGCCACTGGAGTACCAAGTACCAATGTAATGCTGAGGGACTTTTGGACTTTTCCTCCCAAGCAGGCAAGAAGTTGTCTCTAGAAACACCAGGCCATGGCAGGGATGTGTGTGTGCCCTGGGTGATTCTTCCTCGGGTGAATCATCCTAAGGACAGGTTACTCTTGATCTTCCTCCTTTAGTGTCGCTGGTCGAGTTGAGACACGTGTTGGGACATTTCCTTCGACGTTGGGTGCCTGGTCTGGTGGATTTTTTTTTTTTGTGTGTGTGTGTGTTTTTTTTTTTTTAACAAGTAAGGCCAACCTTTGTCCTGCCTCGGAACAGGCATGCTTCAGAACAAGGGTGACTCCGCTGAGAGAAATGGCGTTGGAGTTAGCCTTCAGAGATGTGTTACAATGAAAGTAGGATGAACCTGTGGCGGTCTTACTTTCATGTCTGGGTGGAGAACATCATGTTCTTCTTGTCTTCACCCCCCCCCCATGTGACTGGCCACTTTGTTTGAGACAAAGAAGTGGCGGTATCATTTCGATAATTGGTAATAAAGTTAAAAAAAAAAAACTGCAAGACTGTATTCACCTCTTTGGTGTTTGCCGTACTGATGATGACGGTTTAATGTTTGTGGTGAACATTACTGCTGCATTTGTATGTGTTTTCCATAGTCATTTGTATTTTGGATGTGGTACAACACTTGTGTGTCCCCAGTATGACCTCCCGTTTTCAGTGTGGTGGAAACAAACGTTGCGATCAGCAGGAAAGAAATCCAACTCCTAGCTACAATTCACAACAATTGCAGCGTTGTCGATGGTGTTGAGATATCTTGTTTGCTGCTGCGAGTGAACCTTCTGACTCATTGTCTGGTTCAAGAAAAATGCCACGCGATGAGGATTTTTTTATAACATTTGGTTCGACCCGGACGGCACGGTGGTGCAGTGGTTAGCACTGTTGCCTCACAGCAAGAGGGTTCTGGGTTCGAATCCACCTGGGACCTTTCTGTGTGGAGTTTGCATGTTCTCCCCGTGCTTGCGTGGGTTCTCTCCGGGTACTCCGGCTTCCTCCCACAGACCAAAAACATGCAGGTTGGGGATTAGGTTAATTGGTGTCTCTAAATTGACCATAGGTGTGTATGTGAGTGTGAATGGTTGTTTGTCTATGTATGTTAGCCCTGTGATAGGCTGGCGACCTGTCCAGGGTGTACCCCGCCTCTCGCCCGTTGCAGCTGGGATTGGCTCCAGCCCCCCGCGACCCTCGTAGAGGATAAGCGGTTACGATAATGGATCGATGGATGGATGGTTCGACCCCTTTAGTGTATTTTCATTTGTTTCAACCATGTGGTTTTTAATTTTCCTTCTCTTTCAATGTTATCTCGTCCCATATATGCCGGGTGATTATGGTTCACTGTGGAGATAAGGACCCGGGACATTTAAACATGTCAATATTTGCCTCGTTCTTCCCCACAATTTCTTCTTTGTATCCCGTAATGCCAGCGAGCCGTCGTCAAAGCCCAACGACGACATTGGGAAGAACAAGTGATTGAATTTGAGTCATTCTGGTTATTAAAAAAATTAAAAAAAAGGTTTGTTGACGTGCCCCCGCGTTCCTCTGGACTCAGCGGGGGGGGGGGGGGGGGGGGGGGCAATCCCTCAGCCGTGCGTTTGACACGCATGAGAGAGCCGTGTTTTGATCAACTTCTAGGGGAAGGCCTGCTGGCTCAATCAAAGCAATGGAAATGACAGTGTGTTTTCTCTTCAAGGGTCTTGATTAAGATGCTGGTATTGCGATAATAACCGTAGCACTAAAAAAAAAAAAAAAAAAAAAGAAACAACCCCAACACAACAAAGGACTGAGGCGCTGTGTGGGGCCTGCAGCTTTATTCCAACTTGATTAACACACAGCAGTTTTTTTTTTTTTTTTGGTCTTTTTTTATTTTTATTTTTTAGAATTTGTAATATCGCCGAGAATGTTAATAACACCGTGCCGAATCCCAGAGTGCCCCACTTCAGTAGATCTGTTGTGTTTCGGTTGATTGTCATCAAGTCTGTGTGTGTGTGTGTGTGTGTGTGTGTGTGTGTGTGTGTGTGTGTGTGTGTGTGTGTGTGTGTGTGTGTGTGTGTGTGTGTGTGTGTGTGTGTGTGCGCGTGTGTGCGTGTGTGTGTGTGCGTGCGTGCGTGTGTGTGTCTTTTCATATAAGCCCAGAGGTTGAGTTTAGCAGCAGGGCCATGCTGTTATTCTCCGCTTAATATGTTTACCTTGTTTAAAACTCATTTTTACAGCGAGGTAGTTTAAGGTGATCCACAACACTACGCAGTCGGTTATGTTTAAGGGTTCCCGTGTGGGCAAAAAGTTCCTCGGTTGCTATGGATGCTGCACTAGTGACTGGGAGCCTGTTATTCCAACAGATATGGCAAGGGTCTGCCTTTCATGCCTATTGGCTATGAGTGAATGAATCGGATTGCCAATGGCTTTATGTGTTTTCACTGTACACTGAGCGTCTGTAGGCGACTAACCTGCGCTACAAACGCCACATGTATGTAAATGAAATCTAAATGTCAGTTTGATAAATTCGACTCATGAATTATTCGCCGCCACCCTGTTCCCTGAGTCCGTGTCCTCGTTCTGCTGCTCCGAACCCCCCCCCCACCCCCCACCCCCCTCACCCCCCCGCCCGTCACCGGGCGAAACAGCCGCAAACAATTAGAACGACGGAATGCACGCGGAGCCTCCGTACCCTTCGCTGACGCGTCCCCGCGTCTCGACGTGGACTCGCCTTCCTGGCCTCCCCTGGGGGGAGTGAGTGAGGGAGTGGAGGAGTGAGTGAGGGAGTGAGGGAGTGGGGGAGCGAGGGAGCGAGGGAGCGAGCGACTCCCCC
Organism: Urophycis tenuis; assembly: GCA_036785325.1. Lineage (NCBI taxonomy): Eukaryota > Metazoa > Chordata > Actinopteri > Gadiformes > Phycidae > Urophycis > Urophycis tenuis. The sequence continues at coordinate 1,852,759 of JAXIVH010000030.1, read as the reverse complement.
CAGTCGCGTCTCCTCCTCCCTACAACCTCCCTATAACCTTATGGGCTTGTGTGTGTATGTGTATGTGTGTTTGCAAACAGTGGCGGGGCTATGTGTGTGTGTGTGTGTGTGTGTGTGTGTGTGTGTGTGTGTGTGTGTGTGTGTGTGTGTGTGTGTGTGTATGTATGTATGTGTGTGTATGTGTGTTCGTTCAGTGGGATCAAAGTCATCTGTCAAGCCAGCAAGAAGGTTGGCTGCCTCCCCTGAGGTAATTGGAAGCATTTGGGGCGTTTTTTTTTTTTTTGTGTCATTTAATTTATTTATTTTGTAACACCGAAGCCGTAGGCTGCACGTCAGTGATGTTTCAGGGAGCATGGAGGCAGGCTGGCTTTTTTTTTAACCCCCCCCCCCCCCCCCCCCCAGTCAGGGGGCGACAAAAGACGCAGACGCACGGACGCACGTCGTTGCGTCACGACGCCGATGAGAGTGGGAGCTTGTCACTGCGTCGACAACTGCTTTTCATTTTTTTGTGTTTTTTTTACCATTTGTTCACATCATGAAAACTGACACACACACACCGAGCGTTTCAAAAACTCTTTCAAAATGCAGGTTAACTGACATGTCGGGGCGACGGGGAGAGCGCCACCTTGCTCCTGGAGGCGCTCGCTTCAACCGGGCTTTTTCCCGCGGAGGCCGACGAAGCGAAGAGTGTTGGAGCTGACCGAAGAATTGTTATTTTTCTCTCCCTAAAGTGCCGAATCCAAGGATTATCCCGATCGATACGGGTCCGAATGCGCCCCCCCCCCCGTCTCTGACTCCCCAACCATACGAGCCATTGAAGCAAGATGGCTGACGTTCACCACGAGCGCCATGAGCGGCTGCATCTTTTTTTCTTTTTTTTCTCGCCACAGCGGCGGTTAGCATTAGCATTCGGTTAGCATTCTGGATTGTGGCGTCGTGGTTGAATAAAAGAACAAAAGTGCAGTTCTGCGACATGTATTCCGCGTGCGCCTACCAGCTAGTTTGCCGGCAAGTTTGAAAGTGGAACGTATCACCGAAAAAACACACACACACACACACACACACACACAACGAGACGAGCGACGAGAATGTGTAGGTACATATTTAAGGTTACTGTCACCCACTACACTCTCTTGGCGCCACCGCACCTCTTCTGTTCTGTCGGCGGTATACGTTTGACGGCAGAACCCGACTGTAGCGCGGAACGCGGAGGCCACCTGTGCCGTAAGCCCGCCTTCTGTCTCGCTGCTGCCACGGATCGTGCCAGAACAAATAACGACGTCTTCAATCTCACCACGTATCTCCTCTGTAGGTGAATAGGCTGCGTGTTATTTTCAGTCAGTCTCTAGAAAATGGAGACGCGCTTTACTGCAGAAACTCCGGCCTGTTTTTTTGGTTCGGCAGCACTCCGGTTCTCGCAGCCGTCAGCGTAGCTTTGCCTCTGTCTGACCCGCGCGCGGCGTTAGCCTGAGTCAACGCCCGCACAATCAGCCGCGCATCTCAACACAATTAACCCGGCGGGCCAGTGGTGTATTCCCCCCGCTACCGAAATCCTCACCGACAGCGCTCAAATATGGCCTTGTTGGCTTCGGGGGGCGGGGGGGGGGGGAAATAGCGCAATGATAAAAATAATAACAATGACTCACAACACCACCCCCCCCCCCCCCCACCCCCGTGCCTCCAATGAGTTATTATGGCTGAAATCCTCTCAAAACGAGCTGGCTCCGTGCCTTTCCTGCAGGGCGGGCGTTGGCGTTGGCGCCGGTGAGTTAGTCATGGCTGGCTCGCTTAGCGGGCTGTTTTTTTTTTTTTTTTTTTTTTTTTTGCACAACGGAAGAAGATCCTCCCGTCTCACGCAGTCTTGTAAGTGGCGGAGTTTAAAACAGCTGTTTGCTGACCCGACAGAGAGGGCAGCAGCGGGGACAAATTAGTCTGAAACGTGTGAATCCACGACGCGGATTTTAGTTTTACAGAAACAGATGGGTCAGGACAGTGTCATGTCAAGGGTTGCGGGGTTCTGGCAATCTACTACTGTAGTCGCTGTTTAATCATCCCTGGAGATGCTTTGATCAAACGAGTCTCACAGTAAAAACAACCCCTTCTTTCATACAGATACCTAAACCTACTCCTTACTGCGTCCGGATCCCCCCCCCCCCTCTGTTGGTCTGGATGAAAGCATCTGCTGAACGACTGCAGAGTGCTTGTACAGAAACGCGTTGCCGTACATAGTGGTAACGTTTCAGCATGCACAGAGCCACCATTTCTTTAGCCTGTCCATGCAGGTGGTGGTGGGTGGTGGGTGGGTGAGAGGGTGGTGGTGGTGGTGGGTGGGTAAGAGGGTGGTGGTGGTGTGGGTAGGTGGGTGGTGCGTGGGGGGTGTTGGGTGTGGTGGTGGTGGTGGATGGGTGGTGGTGGTGGTGGTGGTGGTGGGTGGTGGTGGTGATGGTGGTGGTGGTGATGGTGGGTGGTGGTGGTGGTGGTAGTGGTGGTGGTGGTGATGGTGGGTGGTGGTGGTGATGGTGGGTGATGGTGGTGGTGGTGGGTGGTGGTGGTGATGGTGGGTGGTGGTGATGGTGGGTGGTGGTGGTGATGGTGGGTGGTGGTGGTGGTAGTGGTGGTGGTGATGGTGGTGGTGGTGGTGGTGGTGGTGATGGTGGGTTCCCACACCATGAGGCGAGCTCAGGGACCCCTCACGCACACGCCTGTCTTTGAGGGGGTGTGGTGTCATGGGAGCGGGGGGAGGGTGGGGGGAGGGTGGGTGGAGGGCGGGGGGCGGGTGGGCGGGCCGTGTGACCTTCAGGATACCATGTGGTGGTGGGGGGGGGGGGGGGGGGTTAGCAGATCTGTACTCTTCAAAAAGACACCAGCTGTCTCCCGCTCTCCTCAAACTATCTAATTTTCTTTCTTTCCTCTTTTTTGGTTCAGTGGAGCGGAGGACACGAGAGCAGGAGGACGAGGAGGAGGAGGAGGAGGAGGAGGAAGTAGAGATGGCAACAAAGGGATAAGAGATGGAGGTGGGAGACAGTGTGGGTACGAGACTATGGAAACAACAGGTCTGCGAGGTCGGAGGGCGGGATGAATTGAAAAAACCAGCGGAGGGGGTTGAACTGCAGAAGGCAAACAGAGAGATGAGAGTTTGGGGGGTGAAAGTTCAAGAACCCAACTCAGGCCCGGGCACGGAACCCGTGTGTAAGACGGCGAGGACTAGAGCACGCCGTGAATGAGGGACCGGGATCGATGTTCTTCTTTATAGATGTTGTTTCATGACTTTACCTGTTACATCGAGCCTCGTCCACTTCATAAAAGACCAAAAGGTCTTGTAAACATTTACTTTACTTTATGATTTAGTCATTTAGCTGCCATCCAAAGCCAGGTCAGTGTTCCGACATCCATACCTCCTGCACTTACTATACTTAGTTTGAGTACGTAGGGTGTTCCGATAACGATCGCGGCGAAAAAGAAGTGTACTGAAAGGACCCGGATGTTGCCTTCAAAATGGTTAGTTTGCTGAGTGTGCAACAGTGTACACTTTCCGTATTCAACGGCAGCCATCTTAGCTATGTAGCGGAAGAGGCGGAGCCACGCGCAGTACGAAAATGACTAAACGTCAGTGGGCTTAATGGATTCACGTGTGTTTGGCGGGTGACGTGGCCGGGCAGCTGATAGTAACTTCCGGTAAGTGCACCATTTGGAACAACACTAACATCCGAAAATCTGCGCACTTAGTGAGTGCGGATAGTGTACTACGTTTAAGTGTACTCATGGAAGTATGGATATCGGAACACGGCCCAGGGATCCAGAGCTTTAGGGTGCTAGAGCGTGGAGATGGGGGCCCCAACCCAAACCTTTCCAACCGGGTTACAAACACCCTTGTGCCTGCGGAACCCGGAGAACCATCCCTGCAGGTATTGCTCGACGCAGAAAATCCGAGCCACCTCAGAGGATCAAGTCGAGGGATAAATCCGTTCCTTCTCTCCCGTGTCGCCGAGTGGTGGGCACGTCTTTATAATCCCTGCCACCCCTGGCAGGTTGCTCCATTATAATCAACCCACAATCATCTTTAAACGGCAGAACCGAGCAATAGACTTAGGCTCTCTGATTGGATCACGGAGCATGATAATATAACACTGTTTCAGGCAACATTTCACTTTTTACTCACCGGGGTGCGGTTCACTATTCAGTGCACCTTCACCTGTAAGTACCCCCCCCCCCCCCCCACCCCGCCTCCCAACAACACAAACGCACACACCCGCACGCGCACACGCACACGCACACACGCACGCCCCCTTCCCTTTGCGTCAAATATATAGCAGCGGTGTAAGCCTTCCGCCGGGCAGGTGAACCCACGTGAACCCCCCTCCCCCAGAGGCCCGTAAAAGAGATATGCAGCCCCTAACCTCCGGAGACATCCACCGCCGCAAAAAAAAAAAAGTAATTAAAACAAATCCCACTCCAGCCGCTTCCTCCCACGGCGCACGCAGCACCGCTCGCGTCTGGGTCCGCGTTCCTCGCGGCTTTTGTTCCCTTTTTTTTGTGTTTTTTTTTTTGCGGGGGGGGGGGGGGGGGGGGGGGAAGCGGTAGGGGTATTATTATTATTATTTTTATTTTTTTCCTCTCTCGGTGGCTGCCACCGCTAAATAATTTCCCGTCCACATCTCCAACAGATTTCCATCTATCACCCCATTGACTTACGAGCACCTGCCGCACGCTCTGAACCCGCTGAATAATTACACCGCGGCGGCCGTCACGTCCCCCCGGCAGAGAGGACCGCCCCCCCCCACCCCTTTATGTGAGACGCCACATTGCAATGAATATTGCATGAAGATATTTTTACATAACCCTCGTAAGTTCTATTGGTTCCGGAATGTCTTTTAAATTGACGGTAAACAGCTGCGTGTGTGTTGTGTGTGTGCGCATGCGTGCGTGCGTGTGTGTGCGTGTGTGCCTGTGTGCGTACACGTATAGGCCTCGCTGTAACACACGCGTGCCCCTGACCGAGGTGCCCGCCGATGGCAAATTTCCGTTCATCTCAGCAATGGGCACCAAGTACGCTACGATACCTTTGTCATGGATTTTGGTTCGCTGTGCGATCGGCCGTCTTTTTTGAGGGAAGCCCCGTCTCATTTCCTTTTGGCTCGTCGCGTGCCTCGTCTGATAAACTACTTCTGCTTTTTCTGGCTGTGTGGCGCGTTTGTTGAGTAGTAAGCCCTTCTGCTATGCAGCAAAAGAGCCCCTCTATTCATGGGCCCCTCTCTCGTCCGTTACGGGTCACGCCCGGCCGAGCGGTGCGTAAAAGTGGAACAACTGGAGGTTTAATCACTTCGGTGGCGCTTTATGACCGGCGGCCGGCACTCTGGGGTGCGCTTATTGGCCGTCCCCGCGACGTAACAAATAAAAAGCGAAGCGATAACGTTTAACAACAACGACGGGGCTCGCTGAGTGCTCATTATCTCCCCGCGGCCGCCACGAAGGCGTGCCAGTCTACGTAGACGCTGCCGGTAGCCTACATTACTGGATTAGGGTGGAGGATAATGGACAGCTGTGTGCGGGGGATCGTGGGGCTGGTGGTGGTGGTGGTGGTGGTGGTGTGCGTTGATATGATGTGCGCAAGTGTGGCTAATTCATCCCCTCTGGGTAGTTGAAATTCAGTTCATTTATATATAGCACGGCTCTTGTTTCAATGCAGCTGCAATAGCAATATACACTGTAAAGCAGCGCGCAAACGACGTGTGTGTGTGTGTGTGTGTGTGTGTGTGTGTGTGTGTGTGTGTGTGTGTGTGTGTGTGTGTGTGTGTGTGTGTGTGTGTGTGTGTATTCTGTGTGTTATGCGTCCACGCTAAACGCGATGTCGCAGTTATGTGCGTTACGCGGAGATACCGTACGTAGACGCGGCTTTTAGAGGTTCAGGTTGCCAACAGCTGATTGGATTTGGAGGTGTACAATGCGGCCGACCCAACTAAGCATTTAAGCCGAACCATCGTGATCTCACTAAATCATTACAAATCTCCTTGCCGGGCAAAGGCTATACGAAACGGCTAAGAACAATTCAACCGTGGCAATTTAGTAAGCATTTGTTTACCGAGGTCCTCGTGGGCTCCAGCAAATCCCCTCACAAAGTGCCCTTTGTGGGATTTGCAGCTAATCTTATTGGTCAATTCTTCTTTTATTTATTTTTTTGTTTGTTTGGTCATCAGATTGTGAAAGTGCTTATCTATGATGTTAAAGAGACGTCAGAGTTAAGTGGCTTACTCGCTCATGCAGGCGCACCACTGTTGAACAATCTATAGAGAACAGGCCTACAATGTCCGACTATATAGGCAACATGGGAAAAACAAATGCAAAAAAAAAACCCAAAACTTCTGACTGTGTTTAAAAGCTCTGAATGAATGCAACTCTTCGTTCACACCGTGATACAACGAAAACGCTGCGAACAGCACATTAGTATTCTGCCCTCAGTGGGGCTGTCTCTCTCAAAGAGAATGGAAGCCGGGAGGTTTGCTCCAGCGCTCGGGTCGTTTGGGTCTTTGTAAGGAGGCGTGTTCTGACACACCAGACACTTTGGATGGGCCTCATCAGCTCATTAACATGCTCCTGGTGTATTTCTTCCACACGTCTTAGATATCTTGAAGCCTGACATGCATTTCCTACCACAGGTGCTGTGGTAGGTAGGCCGTTGCGGCTATACTTTGTGTGTGATTTGTTCGAGAGTTAAGACCGCTCCAGGCTAATTTCTGTGCAATCAGGCGTGTGTTTGTGTGTGTGTGTGTGTGTGTGTGTGTGTGTGTCTGTGTGTCTGTGTGTGTGTGTGTGTGTGTGTGTGTGTATGTGTGTGTGTGTGTGTGTGTGTGTCTGTGTGTGTGTGTGTGTGTGTGTGTGTGTCTGTGTGTGTGTGTGTGTGTGTGTGTGTGTCTGTGTGTGTGTGTGTGTGTGTGTGTGTGTCTGTGTGTGACCGTGTCATTCTTCAAAGGTGAGGTGCAAGGGGGGGGTGGCATTTTCTTGGGTTGTTTATTGTCAAGAGCTTGCCCCTCTTCCAGGCGCGTAGAATACGGTGGGGACGCGTACCTATCAGTTTTTGTCATGAGTCATTTTGTACCCACCACTTTTTATGAAAGAATCCCCCGTGTGGGACTCGCACCGGTGTCTTTCACCACTGCGTCATTAAAGGGATATTCCGCCATTTTTGGAAATAAGCTCATTTTCCACCTTCCCTCGAGCAAAACAATCGATCTTTAACCTTTTCCCGTTCATCCAGCCGTTCTGTGAGTCTGGCGGTACAACTTTTAGCTGTAGCTTAGCATAGATCATTGAATCGGATTAGACCATTTTTCCCATTTAAAACTTGTCTCTTCTCAAGTTTGAAAGTGCAATAAGACCGACGGAAAATGAAACGTGGCGATTTTCTCGGCTGATTTTACCCGGAACTATACTCTCATTCTGGCGTAATAATCAAGGAAAGTTGCAAAGGTACCATGGGCGCAGTGATATGACACAGCGCCTCAATAGTCCCTGTAGGCTTCTTCCGGCAATACAACCAACGTGATTACCTGCTATTACCGGTGGTATACCGGGACTATACTTTGAGGCGCGTCATATCACTTCTAAGCGGGCGAGATGCTAATGGTCTAATGCGATTCAATGATCTATGCTAAGCTACAGCTAAAAGTTGTACCGCCAGACTCACAGAACAGCTGGATGAACGGGAAAAGGGTAAAGATCGATTGTTTTGCTCGAGGGAAGGTGGAAAATGAGCTTATTTCCAAAAATGGCGGAATATCCCTTTAAATGCAGTCTGAGCTACGTCAAGCTCAATAAAGAGAGATGAACTCCACTCTCACAAGTCGCTTTAGTATGACAGAGTCAGAAGCGGACTTTACACGCCGTCGTGAAAGGAGTGGTAGTGGTATGGCAAGATGCCATAGTGCGTTGAGTAATGGTGCTCCCTGACTCATCCCAAAAACAACAGTCAACAAAGTGAACGTAATGAAACAGTGAAATGCAACCCAACATGTCCTGAACATTCGCCTCCAAACCCTATCTAATAGCAATAACATGTAATGACACAGAATGCCAGAATGTCGCAATGCATTCTGGGAAACACTCCCCCAACACGTTACAATATCCACGATTTCCTCAGGCAAGTACAACAACTTGAACTGATAATACAAGAAAACACAAAAGCATTAACCTAATTTACACAAAATAGAAACAACATTTAATTTGATTTGTGTCCGATGACGAGAGAGAGACGGAGAGAGAGCTAGCACTTTGGTAGAGAGACATAGAGTAACAATAACAGAGAGCGAGCGCCGGTCTCGATAAAGCCATTAATCAGAAATAAAACGTTATTTCCCGATTGTTTCACAGCGGTTACATTCAGCAGGTAGACACGGCCATGAACTGCACCTATCTAAATCACATTATCCAATGAAAAGTATTAGAGCTCTGTGCGTGCGCATAGTCAAGACATCGCGCGTGTGTGTGTGTGTCATCATCACATTTTTGTATACATTTTTATTAATTAACATGACCTGCGCGAAAGGGGGAAAAAATGAATGCGCGTCATTGTACCCAGCACTTCTGAAAATGCACTTCCGAATGCGTCTCTGTCCCCAGCACATTTCAAACCAAACCTACGCCCATGCCCTCTTCACTACTACTTAAATGTTTTCCCACTGCAGCTTTAACGTTGGCCATTATTTTGAGGTGCTTTAACTGAACAGCAGAAGCTTACTGCCCCGAGCAAGGAGCTCAGGGCTAAGTTTGACTGAGCCAGGAGCTCAGCCCAACCGGTCAGAACCGGTCTCATTTGGCTGAAAATCAGCCGCCGAAAAAATTCTGTTTGGAGGCTGCTATCACATAACGATCTTCTTTGAATAATGACACTGTGCTTTTTCACCCATTTTTCACCCAACAGACGAAGCTGTAGCCGGACACCGTACAACTAAGTATAGGCCTACCTTGGAAAGACATTTGGCTAAAAAAGCTACATGTGCAGCATCAAACTAACTTTTTTTCATGAATTTATTTGAGATTAATTATCTCATATGAATTGTTTTCATTGGGGGAATTGGCTATAGAAATCTACACTAATATTACGGTTGGAAGTTGTGACACATTACAACATGCCATTCAAAGCCGCTGATGACTGACATTTGCCATTGAACGGCAGCGGTGTCTAAATGCTGCCCTCTACTGGTCATGATCTGCCCTTTGTTAATTGTTTCATCTGAGTATGTCACCCAACAAAAATGTGTACGGGAAAAATAACGCATGGTAGGCTAGTATTTGTTCAAGATATAAAAAAGCCAATAACTAACTTAAAACGCAGAGCTAACTTTATGAAAAGGCATATGGCCATCATTATCATTTTTATTTTGTTGTTTGATAATGTTACAAAGTGACCCAACTATAATTTTATTATTACATATTATTATGTTGCTTTGTGCCATAAATGACATAACCCAACTAAATATCAAACTGAATGCGTTTAGATCAAAATATATTCTATGGTAAAATATTAACAGCTTTTGTTTAATGAGGAAGATGAAATGCATGTTAGTAATTAGTATGAAATTAATATGATTGAAATGTTGAAAATGAATAACAACCAATTAGGGAATGATTAAAAAAGAATATCCATTCATTAAATGCTAAATTAAATGTAGCGCAGTTGACAT
>JAXIVH010000030.1:1828082-1838082 GCA_036785325.1 Urophycis tenuis | reverse complement strand
TGTTTTTTTTCCTTTCTGTGTATTGGTTCTCTCTCGATATTGTTACTTGTTATTCCTTATGAGCACCAAATGGTTGGTAAAAAAAAACAAACAAACAAACAAACAAAAAAAACGAAACAGAACAGAACAAAAAAAAAAAAAACTGAAACCACATACAAACACGTAGAGAAACGCGCGCCGATTGCTCCGTGCGCAAAAAACAATGCCCTTCGCGAGTTATTAACATCGAGAGAAAACGAACAAAAAAAACAAAAAAAACGACTACAGTACGCTGAAGTAGAAAGCTTGAAGGTGTAAGGATACACAACAGTACACAAACAGGGATTTTGTCTTTTTTTCTTTTTTCCTTTCCTAAAAAGTGCCGATGTTAAATAGTAAAAACAACAACAATGAATCCCTTGTCATAACATTGGATTGTTTTTCTTTTTCGTTTGGTCCCTGGTGGGGCCCAATGGAAGCGGACCGCCTGAGCGCTACCAGGCGAAGGCTGGGCTTTTGGCGCATCGCGGTGGGGGTGGGGTGGGGGTACGGGGGTACAGGGGGTAGGGTGGGGTGGGATGGTGGTGGGGCGAAGCTGGCTCGGCGGCCCCCCCCCCCGCGGTCAGCAGAACAAATCGTCCTCGTCCTCCACCTCGAACGAGGGCACCGCCTGGTCGGCCGCGCCCGCTTCCTGTTCGCCCGGCGCCGCTTCCTGCGAGGCCGGCGGCCGGTGGAACCAGGGGTGCGCCAGCAGCTCGGCGGCTGTCAGCCTCTCGGCGGGCTCCTTCCTCAGCAGGCTCTGCAGCAGGCAGCGGGCCCCCTGCGAGAGGCCCTCGGGCAGGCAGCACTGGCCCCGCCGGATCTTGGAGAAGAGCGTGGCGGGGTCCGGGTCGTGGAAGGGGTAGCGGCCCACCAGCATGGTGTACAGCATCACGCCCAGGCTCCACATGTCGGCCATCTTGCCCGAGTAGGGCGCCGAGCCGCTGAGGATCTCGGGGCTGACGTAGGCCGGGCACCCGTGGGTGTCGGACATGGCGTCGCGCCGCGGGTCCTCCAGGACGCGGCAGTCCTCCAGGCTCTCCAGCCTCACCTTGCTCCTGGGGAGGCACAAGAGAAGAAGAAGAGAGGTTAGGACGGTGGGAGGCCTGGGGGAATGTTCTTCTTGAAGGAGTACAGACGTTTCAAATCCATCTCGCCACAATGGTTAGCATTTATGTTCCGGAACAAAAAGTTTTCCGGAACAAAAAGTTCCGAAACTTTTAGTGACCGATCAGGATGATTGGAAAACAACAAAAAGTAAGTCATTTATACCAGAAAGTAAAAAAAATCCAATAACGTCTATAAACAATAACTGTTTATTTCCAGTTAGAGCTCCGATGTTAAAATCAAGACCTCGCGATGGCTAAGGTTCACTACGACGAAGCGCGGTGGTTTGACGGTGAATGAATAATGCCTCAATGCAGCACACGCGTGTGGTGCGTGTGCGTTGAACCTCTGACCTCCTGCATGGCTCTATTTCTGACAATGATTATTCTCAACGCTGTCAAACATTTCAGAACTTTGTTGAGATGAAGTCACTAATGGCATCATGGAAAATCCTTTAGGCCGGAAGCTTTCAGGCAGGACCACACACACGCACGCGCACAGGCACACACACGCACACAGGCACACACACACAGGCACACACGCACATACACACACACACACGCAGGCTCACGCACACACACGCACGCGCACACACACACACACACACACACAGGCACACACGCACATACACACCACACACACACGCATGCGCACGCACACACACACGCACGCGCACACACTGATTAAAAGAAGAGCACCAAGTTTAAATAATGAGCCTACCAAGATGCAGAGGCAGCTGTGTTGGTTTACTGGCACTAAAACACAGACTTATAAATACACACCAGTGCAATCACACATAGCGGGGCTATATTTAGTGCTGTTAATGACTACACACAAAGACAGGGGAGCCACTTGAGCAACTATGACTTTGTCTGCTGGCTTGGACATTACTTCATTTCATTTCGAATTGCAATGACTTGAGATCTCTGAAGGAGTGTTCGGAAAGTGTTTCTGAGGAAGGGGGGGGGAACAAACAGGTCCAGTGGGACAGAACAAACAGAACCGGGGGGGGGGGGGGGGGGGGGGGGGGGAGGGGGGCGGGTGCACGGAGATGCACGGCACAACGCGAGAACAAACTGATAACTCCACCAGAACAAGGCAGATATAATCTGAAGAGGGAGAGAGAGAGAGAGAGGGGGGGGGGGGGGGTGGAAGAGAGAGAGAGACGGAGAGAGGAAACAGAACAGCGAGAGTTAAAGGGGTGGAGAAAGTGAGTCATCCTGTTGAGAGTACATATCCCCCACCCCCCCCACCACCACCACCCTCCCTCCCCCCTCTCCCCCTCCCGCCCCCCCCCCCTCCCCCTCTATCTCTCTGTGCCACGGCTATCTGCACCTGGGTCCCACACTCTCGGCGCCAGCCATCCCATAATTACCCTCAAATGGCTGTTGCCACATCAGTGACGCATGAGAAGGCTGGCCCAGCCGTGAGGCCGTGCATGTTTCAGTGTGCGAGTCACCTTCCTTAAACTGGCACTGCAGTTGCGCGGTGCTGTGCTGCCTATGCATGGAAGTGTGTGTGTGCGTGTGTGTATGTTTGAATGGGAATGCGTGTGTCTGTGTGTGTGTCTGTGTCTCATCTCCCGTGAAAACGGGAGTTGGCGTTCCATGCATTGTCATTGGTTCCTTCCGTCACGCGAGCGGCGGCCTTTGCGGTGCGCGTCGACGCGTGCCGAGGAAGAGGGCGGGGCGCGACGAAGAGAGGGCCGTGAACGGGACCCCGGGGGGGGGGGGTGGAGGAGGATAACGGGGGGCCGGGAAGCAACGCGAAGAGCGCCGATCAACAGGGTTCACGTGTTTAACAACACCTCCGTCAGGGGGGGGTAAGACCCCGAGACCACATGACCATGTGACCATGTCCTGTTTGTAGGTTAAACAAACTCCCTGTGGTCTGCGGGGGGGGGGGGGGGGGGGTCTCTCTCCATCCTGCTGGAGAGAGACCGCCGCCCCGCCGACCGGTTTCCTATTGCTTGCCCGTAAACAACATGGATGTTTGTTTTCAATGCCTTTGACCGAGAGAGCCTTAGAGGCTGCAGAACGGACGCCGGCGCCGCTACAAGACGGCCAGGCGGGTCCGTTTGGGACTGACCGCCCGCACTCACCCCCCCCCCCCCCCCGCCCCATGGGCGCGGATGTTTCTGTGTCAACAGGCGGCCAGCCAGCCGGCCGTTGTGCCAGCATCCCAGCCGGTGAGGTGAAACAGCCTGGGGGAGGGGGGGGGGGTTACCATTAACTAATGCTAACTATGATTACTGGACACACACACACACACACATCCAGCATGCATGCAGAACACACACACACACACACACAAAGTGAGCTGTCCATATAGCCACATAGGCTGCAAATGACCTACCCTCACCAAACCCCATCCCCACCCCTTCCTCTTCACATATGCTGGAGTGAGTCATCGCTCTGCAGCCGAGAAAGAAAGAGATAGAGAGAGAGAGAGAGAGAGAGAGAGACAGCGAGAGTGAGAGAGAGAGAGAGAGAGAGAGAGAGAGAGAGAGGGAGGGAGAGAGGGGAGACAGAGACTCCAAGGTCTCTCCACCGGCTGTCTGCTCTCGTGCATCCAGCGTGACCCCGCAGAGCGCAGAGGTCGCGGCTGGAGAACGTTACTGTCGACCCCCTCGCCACGGTAATGGTCCGCTGAGTGTGTGTGTGTGTGTGCGTGCGTGTGTGTGTGTGTGTGTGTGTGTGTGTGTGTGTGTGTGTGTGTGTGTGTGTGTGTGCGTGCGCGTGTGTGTGTGTGTGCGTGCACGCGCGTGCGTGTGTGTGTGTGTGTGCGTGCGTGCTTGCGCGTGTGTGCGTGCATGCGTGCGTGTGTATGTGTGTGTGTGTGTGTGTGTGTGTGTGTGTGTGTGTGTGTGAGAGAGAGAGAACATGCACGGTTCAGTCACTTACAGGGAGCAGAGTTTGGTGCAGGGACATAAAGGCTAGCAGCACACAAGATGCACTTGCAATGCGCAGATATTGCTTTGGAAACCAACCGTTGTTGGTGGTGGATGAAAAAAAAAAAAAAAAAAAACGCTTTGATGAGCTGTCCTGTCATCGACGAGGAATGGAGTGACGCTGCGCGTGTGACGTCTAAACGTGTTGCATTATAATGGCAGGGCGTGGGCTATTTAACCATAGGAGCAGGGAGGTAGAATTCAGCCTATTGAGTCTTAACATCAAATAAACAACCACCGCGAGACACCACACACACACACGCACACACACGCGCACAGCCACGCACACACGCACGCACAATCACACACACACACTCAATCACAAATAGACAAAGAGATTATCAGTGGCTCCTCACAAACACCAGAGCGATCCAATCTGCAGCCACATCCTGGTCTGCAGACGCGGACCTGCAGTGCGTTTGGTGACTGACTGCCGGCTCGGAGGCGGCTATTCGAGTTTCACGTCCGATTCCACTGGTTAACAACAACAAAAAAACTGGCAGCGCCGTGACAGCGGGCCGTACGTCAAGAACAGAGTGCGCCACGCTCGACAAAGATGTAATCAGCGAGCCCAGATTTGATCTGTCTTTTCTGAGAATGAAAAAAGTAAAAAAAAAAAAAAAAACACCCAAGTGGGGGGATGGTTTCTCCTTAGTAATAACACGGTGATAACGCAGCACTAACAGGGTGATAACGCAGTAATACCACGGTAATAACACAGTCATAACACAGTAATAACACAGTCGTAACACAGTCATAACGCAGTCAGAACGCAGTAATAAGGCAGTAATAACGCAACCCCCCCCCCCCCTCGGTCCCAAACCGCTCACCGTTTCTCGTCGGCGAAGACGAACTTGCGCAGCTTGAGGTCGCCCAGCACCACGCCGTGCGCGTGGCAGTGGTCCACGGCCAGCGCCACCTGCCTGAAGAGGGTTCGAGCGCGGCCCTCGTCCAGGCGCCGGCAGCCCTTCACCAGGCCGTGCAGGTCCCCCCGGTCCTTGTCCCGGAACACGTAGGCCCGCCGCTCGCCCAGCACGATGTCTCGCACCGCCGCCACGTTGTCGTGGGGCGGCAGCACGCTGTAGGCCCGGATCTTCTCCTGGTAGACCCCCATGTCGAACACCTGGTGGTGGGGGGGGAGGGGAGGGGAGAGAGACCATTAAGGAAAGGGGAGAGAGAGAGAGAGAGAGATGGAGTGGGATGATTGGTGGATGGGTTTTGGGACAATGAGGTCAATATTTGACGCACGCGTGTCAAATATGGAGAGCGTTGCTGTTTGGGTGCGTGTGCGTGTCCGGGCGCCAGGTCATCACCGAGAGCGGCGCGGAATACATTTTGGGGAATTTGTTTAAAACACTTATTTGTGAATTATTTTGATATGATTTTTTGCTGCCGGTATGGGTATGTACTCTTGCAAGAGAGAGAGAGAGAGAGAGAGAGAGAGAGAGAGAGAGAGAGAGAGAGAGAGAGAGAGAGAGAGAGAGAGAGAGAGAGAGAGAGAGAGAGAGCGAGAGAAGAGAGAGAGAGAGAGAGAGAGAGAGAGAGGAGAGAGAGAGAGAGAGAGAGAGAGAGAGAGAGAGAGAGAGAGAGAGAGAGAGTGGAGATAGAGGGAGAGAGAGAGAGAGAGAAAGAAAGAGATATGATGGTGTAACCAGTAGAGGCAGGCCTACTGGAAGACATTTGACTGTATACTTAATGTACCTAAGCATCACGTGTCGAGTAAACGAAAAAATAGCCCGAATGGCTTTGAACATTCCATTCCATTCCATTCTGCCATGTTTTATCAGCAAATGCGCGTGTACGGCGATGCGTGATAGGCTGAGCACTCAACCAAACAGAAAGCAGAAAAAAAACCCCACAAGGGAAAATAAGATAGGGCTGCACTCTGGCATACTGTCCGCCATCGCGTAGCGTATCGCAGTGACGTATATGTAAATGAGCACAGTTAAGTCACGGTGTGCCAGAGACTCCCAGTGATTGCCGTAGAATTTGTTCGCTCAGGATTTCCACAACTGACAGCAATACATCCTCTGAGAGGCAACAACACAGCGGCATTGAAACATGAAGCACTTTTTCATATCAATGGTCGAATCCTAATCAAACTGTCCATTATATCATGTTTCAGCGGAATAACGCAAATGAATCATAATCTCGATAATGCTGAATGATGATGGGCCTCTGGGCTATTTTGCAATTTATTCGCCGCCAAACAAAATGATGTCGTGCGAACGGCTGGGCTGATGACACAGATAGGAGATTGAGCAACACGCGCCCGCTTTCTTGTAACGCCATTCATTCAGAGAAACGTTGCACAATGTGGTTTGGCAAATACCTTGCACACTAGCTCATCCCCCGTGTCGGTGTTGAGCGCGCTGTGTACGCCGTCCCGGTCGGCCAGAGGTAGGAGCAGGAACGGACCTATCCTGGATGGTCCTTGGTGGGTGACAGCAGGGACGGCGGCTGCGGCGGCGGCGGTGCCGGTGGCGGCGGTGGTGGTTGGTGGGTGGTGGTGGTGGTGGTGGAGGACACAGGGCTGGTCGCGGGGCACCCGGCTCCGGGAGAAGTCCCTAGCGCCCCAGCTACCTGCTGCTGGGCATCCCCCCGTCTCGACCACGCTCAGCCTCGCGCATTTGGCAACCGGCTGATCGTCCGAGGAGTCGAGCCTCTTGTGGGCGACCCGCGCGCCGGGGACGCGCCGCACGGGGCTTCTCAACTGCACGTTCATCACGAGACCCCCCCGCCCCCCCCCCTCTTCAAAAAAAGAAAATACTAGTTCACCCGTCAATTCACGAATCAGCCCCCCCCCCCCACACACACCTCCTTTCTTGGTGTCTTGGGTTCGAGGTGATGGTGGTTAGAAGAAGAGGTATCCCGACGCGCGTTCCATTCCGTGATGCATGACTCCGTATAACTACTTGCTGGTGAACTTCTCACAAAAAAAGAAGATGATGGGGAAAAAAAAAACAATGACAGTAAAATAAAATTAAAAAAGAATCCTTTCCGATGAGGCAATGTTGTTGTGTTTTCAATCTGTCAACCCCTCCTCAAAATAAAAATCCTGAATGTCGTCGTGCTGGACATCCAAGGGCTCAGTTCTTACACTTCTCTATTTGGGGGGGTGAGAAATTCCTTATCCTTGGGCGTCGGGCGGCGGAGTGAGAGACCGTCTCGCGCGGAGTGAGAGAGAGCTCTGATGCTGTTGTTGCTCCTGCGCTCAAACGCCGCCTGGCTGGAGCTCCGCCCGAGTTGTCCGAGCCGTCCAGCCTCCTCTCTCTCTCTCTCTCTCTCTCTCACTCTCTCTCTCCTCTCTCCTCTCTCTCTCTCTCTCTCTCCTCTCTCTCTCTCTCTCTCTCTCTCTCTCTCTCTCTCTCTCTGTGCTGGTGACACAACAGTTGAGCAATACCGCACGACGATTCAAGTTCAACAACCTGCCTTATTATAAACCCTTTTTTTTTTTACACTCCCTAGACTTGAAAAACAAACAAACAAACAACAAAAAACAACAACAACCGTAAATCCAGTTTTTTTATTTTATTTTTTCTCCTCCGATGGCAAAAGCCACGCAAACCGACGACGTTTGGTTGGCATTAATTGGTCACCACTGTCATTTATCGACAGCGTTTACGACCGAACGACTCGCGAGTTTCCATTAGCCCTCTGCTATTGAGAAACGCGGCCGGCGTGTGAGAATAATAAAGGATTCGGGCTGCTATCTGCTGCTTCCCCTGGCAGTGTCGCATCAACTCGCTTTAGACAATCATTAAACCGCCCCGCGGTGCTTATCCTGTCGGTCCGGGATATTGCAACTTTGTTTTTGTTTTGTATTCGGGCTTCACGCTCCGAACGGCCCACAATTCTCAGTAGTGACTTTTTTTCAAAGGTTTAACTTTTCCAGAAACGTATGCGCAAGAGTGTGCGTGTGTGCGCGTGTGCGTGTGTGCGTGCGCGTGCGTGTGTGTGTGTGTGTATGTGTGTGCGCCAGCTTAATGCCGGGCAACAGTGTGTGAACGTAAGCACTGAGGCTCCAACATCACCGTATCTTCCCATGCTGTGCTCTGTTTGTTATGTGGATATGAGTCACCCCCATAAAGCCGTTGCTGAGCCAAGCTATAAGCATTCACATAAAACACACCGTGGTTCCGTAAACAATATTATCGCAGTCGGGCTCCAGAGAATCAGCAACCAGTGCAGTCCACCTCTCTCTCTCTCTCTCTCCTCTCTCTCTCTCTCTCTCTCTCTCCTCTCTCTCTCTCTCTCTCTCTCTCTCTCTCTCTCTCTCTCTCTCTCTCTCTCCACTGACAAAAAAAGGTACTCGGCCTAATTCGTATAGGCTTTTAAGGTCAAGTAAAATGACCAAGTTGGACTCAAAGTGAAAGTCACACTGAAAAACTTTCCCGAATGACATGTGATGATGATGATAGTTAGGATGAAATCCGTGACACTATATATGCTGTAATAATGTGTGCGTGTGAAGTGTGTGTCTGTGTGTGCGCGCCTGTGTGCGTGTCTGTGTGCGTGCGCGTGCGTGCGTGCGTGCGTGCGTGTGTGTGTGTGTGTGTGTGTGTGCGTGTGTGTGTCACTGCATGTTGCACAAGAGTTGGCCAATACTATTGCAATAAGCTGAACAAGCACCGCGACAGCAACTTGCCGATTGCTAATCAAAGCCACCGCCGGTCTCTCGCTCTCGCGCTCGCTCTGCGCCGCGGTGATGTGTGGTCGGTCATGTGAGCTCATGCGCTCAAGCGACTGAACTCTATTTTTTTCTTTGGCAGGCTTCTTCCTGCCAAACAGGGGCACGGATGTCCCTTTAAAAAAAAGAAGAGAAAACAGATTAACGTGGCAACCACAAGAAGAAAAAAGCAACTTTGTCTGATAATTTTGTCTTTGTCTCAAATGTATTTTTGACCACCGTTAGACGCCGGGGCCCGTTGTGGGAAACAAGGAGTGTGATGCTGGTTGATGATGACGTCAGCCAAAATGGGGGGAGAAAAAAAAAAAAACTGGAAACCCTTCATTCTGGTATCAGAGGTGAGGGGAACAGCACACTGAAAAAAATGTGAACTCCAACTCTTTCAGCGCACTGCTCCAGCTGAAAAGAAGAAAAAAAAAAAAACCCTTTCAGTGCTAACTTTTTTCACACACACCCATGGCCTGAAAGTGAGTGCGACTGCATCGTGACTCAGTGCTGTGGCCCTTTTTTTAATTGACGAAAGCAGAAGCAAGCAGCCGACACGACGGCTCACAGAGGTGCCTGTACTGCCTACCAAACCACTGCAGGCGACAGGCGTGTTCAGCGGTCTTCCTCGCGAGGCTGTTTTCACATGGGTGGGGGGAGGCGGGGGGGGGGGGGGGCTGCTCTCCAAAGTCCTTTACATCCGTGGTTCCTATTATCCACGCTAGGCCTTTACCTTGTTTCCACCAGCACCACCACCCCCACCCACCCCCACCCACCACCACCACCCACCCCCACCCACCACCCCCACCCACACACCCCCACCCAGCACCCTCCCCCACCCACCACCACCCCCACCTCTACCCACCAACCACCTCCACCACCACCACCCACCACCCCCCACACCCACCACCACCGGGTCGTCCCCCTCGCTCCCCTCTGCCAGACTCTAAAAGGTTATGCCGAGGGTCTGTTCCCCCCCCCCCCCCCCAACCTCCCCGCCCCACCCCCCGCCCTCTCGCTGCGCTGAGGAACAGAAACAACAAGAGATGAGCCGCAGCAGACAGCCCTGTCGGAGCGGTGGCTGTTATATTTAGGCCCTATGCATTCCTTCTCTGTGCAATAGCCGTCCTAAGAATAAGGTGACTCACCGCACTCGCTGACGTGTGCGCGTGTGTGTGTGTGTGTGTGTGTGTGTGTGTGTGTCTGTCTGTGTGTGTGTGTGTGTGTGTCTGTCTGTGTGTGTGTGTGTG
>JAXIVH010000030.1:1808814-1822882 GCA_036785325.1 Urophycis tenuis | reverse complement strand
GGGACGAGTCCCTCTACGGACACCGAGGCCACCGCGAGAGGACAGCCCACGCTGCAGGACAGCCCACGCCGTGGCTACCGGGACAGTGGAGGCGGGCGCCAGAGGTGGATGGATGGACCCTTATGGACGGGGCAGTGAAGGCATTAGGGAGGGGGGTCAGGGGTCAGGGGTCAGGGGGTGGAGGGGGCGGGACCCTTGTGCTACGTCAGATTTCGGCGGGCAGAACAGAACCTGGTACCGCGTCCATCCCGACACTGGTGGGCAGGGAAGAAGTCTTGGTTTTGTTTTCTTTTCTTTTTTTTCTTCTTTTTTTTTATAGATATATATATATATATATTTTTGTACATTCTGTCGAGAACACTTTAAAGCCAAGAGGTATCCCACCATTTCCTTTTTTTTCTTTTTCCAAAGAGTTCAATTTTCTTTTCTTTTTTACCCCCCCCCCCCCCCCCCCCCACCTTCAGCGCTCCTAAATATACATGCATTGACTAGTCTGACAAAACCAGGTAAAAAAAAAAAAAAAGAAAGAAAAAAGAAAAAAGATGGAAATAGTGGATGAGAACCAATCAGAAAGTGTAAGAGGTGCCGCGCCTCTCAGCTCCACTGGGGACAACAGACCAACAAGTACGAGAGAAGGCAAGGGGCGGAGCCAATATCCAATAGCAACAGTCAAATCATAGAAAGACACTGGTAGGGTGGGGGGGGGGGATAGAGGGATGGAAAAGCTGAACCGGAAGAGCAGAACAGAACAGAAATGGGGGATGGGGGCGGGGGGTAAGAGGGGGCACGTTTTGAATTCACAGTCGGGCCATTGCCGTGGTTACTGCAGAGAGGGGGGGTTTGGAAGGACTCGTGTTGTGCAGACCAGCGCGTTGGGAAGACGACTGAGGTGAGTCGTGGTTGGGGGACTGTGCAGAGGCGTCTGGGGGGGTCATGGATGGATGGGGGGTGAGTGGGGGTCTCATTAGTTACTTCTAGACGAGAGGGGAGTGTGTGGTGGTGGTGGTGGTGGTGGGTGGGGGTGGGTGGGGGTGAAGCGCGGGGCGGCTCTAACACGTTAGGTACTGCAGCACGGGGCCTTGGCGGGCTGCGCCGCCTCCGTCAGGTCCACGCCCCGGTTCCGCCCGCCAGTCGCCCCCGCCGGCTGCGGCTCGCTCTTGGGCAATCTCTTGGCTGTGGTGGGGGGGCGAACACAGAGGAAGACACGTCATCATCATCATCATCATCATCGTCATCGTCGTCGTCGCCGTCATCATCCAGCAGGCCGATGGTCACGCTCGCAAAACACCACGTGTTAGTTCAGTTCATCGTGATAATCATTGCGATTTGCTGCACTTGAGATGCGCGCGCGCGCACACGCACGCACACGCACACACACACACACCTTGAAGCTCGAGCATCGTTTCATTCAAATATACGGTCATACCAACCCTTTTTTCGCTGCTGTCAAACATTATATTTGCATAATTATGAAGGCCTCTCATCCCTGACCTTAATCTGATCTTTTCTCTAATAACTACGTGATACCAATCTGACCATTAACACTGACATTCAGTTATCACCCCTCGTTTACAACAGTGATTCACCAGTGCTTAAGCTTCGAGGCGCACGCAGATTACATACAAAATATGTAAAACGAAAAGGAAGTGTATGCATGACACACACCGATGGCCATGAAGATCTCGTTCACGTTCATAGAGGTCTTGGCCGACGTCTCCATGAAGAGTAAACTGTTGTCATCTGCATACGACTGGGCTTCCTGTGAAAACACACCGGTTACCAACTAGCTTAACAAGTGTTTTCAAGCACAAATATACACACAGTAAGATGTTAAACACACACACACACACACTATAATTGCAGCACTACATATGTACGGATATAACCACCCTTCGACTACAAATGCATTGAAATGTGTGAGAGGGGTCATCACGTAGTCCATGAGAAAAGACGAAATGACCAACAACAGGGAAGAAGACTATCATTGTTCATGAGCCGGTGGTGAGGAGCAGCAGGCAGGCCAAATATTTGTTCAGACCTGGAAGTCCACGGCTCTCTTGCTGGCGAGGTCGGCCTTGTTGCCCGACAGGGCGATCACAATGTTGGGGCTGGCTTGTCTCTGCAGCTCCTTCACCCAGTTCTTAGCCCGGGCAAAGGACTCCTATAGCCACACAGACATAGACACAGACACACACACACAGACACAGACACACACACACACACACACACACACACACACACACACACACACATGCATGCACACGCACAAGCATGCACACACACACACAGTGTGAGAGAGCCAGAGAGAGAGAGAGAGAGAGATGTAACTCATTACCAGTGAGTCTCACGCCCAGTTGGCAAAGCCCTTTTGCATGTCTTCCATTAAACAATTGTCATAATTCCCCAGAGATCAATAAAGTCCTGTCTTATCCGTACCAAAAGATAATCACGAGGCGCACCGCCCACAAGTAGAGCTCACGGTGACAAAGCGCTGTGTCGGGTCAACTCACCCGGTAGCGCTGCAGCCACATAACTAAATAACCCTCTTAAGGAGACGCGCGGTGAAGAATCTGAGAAATGTCCCGTCGTCAGTAAATTCCCCTGCTCCTGCTCGCCCCATCCCACCCCCTCCCATCCCACTCCCCCCCCCCCCCCCTTCCCAAACACAATTGGCCGTTGTTCAACCGCCGGGCCTCCGGGAGCACGCAGCAGTACACATCGACACACACACACACACACACACACACACACACACACACACACACACACACACACACACACACACACACACACACACACACACACACACACACACACACACACACACACACACACACACACACACACACACACACACACACACACACACACACACAGACTACAGCCACCGTGAACGCCAGCTGGCGGCGTGGACCTGCCTCGTTGGTGATGTCGTAGACCACGATGGCGGCCTGGGCGCCGCGGTAGTACATGGGCGCCAGGCTGTGGTAGCGCTCCTGGCCCGCCGTGTCCCAGATCTCAAACTTCACCGTCGTGTCGTCCAGACACACGGTCTGCGTCAGGAACGCGGCTGGGTGGTGGAGGAGGTGGAGGAGGAGGAGACGGCGGGACGACGGGCATGGCGACGGGGACGGGAATCGGGATGGGGGGGAAGAAGAAGGGAAGGTATTGCCATGACAACAGCGCAGATTCAATAGGTGCCTAATAGCCATTTTTGGCACATAATTAGAAATAATGCAAAAATCTAAGAATTATGTATCACTTATTTTCTCTCCATCACAACATTATAATATACTGCTCCTATGTACATTAGGATGGGTCAAATGCAGAGGACAAATTTCATTCCCATATCTAAAAAAAATACTGAGAATGACCCCTAAAGACCGAGAGGTCCTCTCTTGCTCTCTCACTATGAGTGACGCTGTGGTTCCATATCCCATCCATCCATTATCGTAACCGCTTATCCTCTACGAGGGTCGCGGTGGTTCCATATACTTAATCATAAGAAAGATGCCCAAAGACCATCCCTGGAACATACGGCCCACCCATGGGTTCTCCGCTGCCGTGTGCCGCTCACCTCCTATTGTGCTCTCCTGGAACTCATGGAACTGGCCCTTCACAAAGCGGAGCACAAGACTGGACTTGCCCACCGCCGACTCGCCCAGCAGCACCAGCTTGAACTGGCAAATCTTGTTTGCCGAATTGGGCCCATTGGGTCTTGTGGCGCCTCCGCGGTTGGCCATGTATCCAGATCACCGTCGTGTCCTGTGTGTGTGGGGGTTGGGCTGCACGCCGAGCGGCAGGGAGAGAGAGACAGAGAGAGAACCGCGGGCCGTTATTTGACATGTGCGAGGTGCATTCCTGCAGGACGATATTTCAATTTGAGCAGATGCATGCTTTCTAGCTGGTAGAATGTACACTTCAATAAAGACGAGAGGGGACATGTGGAAAAACATAAACACAAACATAAAGGCAAAACATGACAAACAACAACTCGATAGGTTCGTCTTTTGCTCATCTCTAGCAATTGGTGTTTTTTTCTTCCTACTCAAAATATGCATGGGTGATCCGATAGGACTTTTCGACGTGGACAATAGAGTAATGTGTGTGATGTGATGTGATTTTAGCATGTGCATGAGGAGTAGTGATTCAGTGGTAAAGTGACAGTTAGTAGATAGTTTCGACATCACATTATCCCTGGCCTCATGGCGTCGATTACCAGCACGGCACGCTAACTTGTTTTTCAGCTTTCTGCAGACTTGAGTTTAGTTGAGCAAACAGCAGTGGTAAGAACAGCACTATGGATTAAGGGTAAAAAACTATGTTTCCGTCATGTGGTATTGCTTAATTTGTAATGAATGTAAGACCCCCTAAAAAAGGAAAAAAGCTGCTAGCAATTATTCTCCTAAATCGTTTGTTACGATGATCATCACCTTAAATATATGGCTTCACTACTATAAACTGTTCGGGGCTATTTCACCACCTGTGCTAAATTCTGAATTGAATTGTCTGTCTGCCAGTTCATAGTGATTGTGTCTGGCACGAGCAGCAAACCACTAGCCACCACTAACTTGCCTTTGATACAAACGAGAGCCTAACCAGCGGGAAGTGTGAAAGTCCTCGTGGTTTCCTTCTATAGCCAGGGCTATCAAAATGATGTAGGATAAAAACCTTACGAGCGTAGCCTATAGGTCATACAGACATGCACAGCACATGTGGATCACCGTTGTATTATGTGGATGCCAAAAGTGCACCTCAAGTCTGGTTGGTTGGTGGTTACTCATGTAGATGTGAATATAGTGTAACTGAACAGAGTGATATGTAATGTAGACATGGTCTACACACGAGAAAATTTTAATATTGACGCCTAGGCCATTTATGTGGTTAGCAATTTGATTGGCCAGAACTTTATTTGTGACAGCCACACACAAAAAATTAGGGTGCTAGCAAAAAAATGCAAACACTGTAATGATTTAAAAAAATACGAACGCATTACAACATTGATTGCAAAAAAACTACGAGGTTAACACGGGTATAATAAATCCATCACACATAAAACCGCTGGATGCTGGCATGTATGTTGAAGTTATAGAGGACGCCATTTTCCAATTTGTTTTGTTGTCTGGCTAGCTGATGCTAATAGCTACATAGCGTGTTGTGGTTATTCCGCTAACTAGCAGGTTGACAATGCAATGAGTTGCCGTACAACGGGCTACAGTGTGACACACATATAGCAAAACAAGGTCTTTAAATGAACTGCGGTGTGTGCCGATCCGTATCAGATCAGCAGCAGCCGTTTAGGTTGTTTCGTGGGGTCTAGCTGGGTGCAGCCAAACATCCGATCCCCTCACATTGACGTTAGCGTGTTAGCATTAAGCGTTAGCAATCCACCCACAGACCTGATTACACCACTAGCACCGCCAACTAAAGAGGAAAACCATGCAAAACGAGCTACATGTCAACCCAAGGTTAGATCGTCTCGTCAGATAGCACAGCGTTGTGTTTGATAGCGTTATATATCAACCAGAAGCAACATTAGAAATGACAGTGCAGCCCAAGAAAAGCAACAAGCTAGCCCCACTGACAACTGAGCCATCATCATAACGTTAGCTACAACACAGCCAGCTGGAATGTGCAAGTTGTCAAATCGTACGAACTTTACCTGAAAGCAACGCCGGTGGTTTGGGCTACGATTACCACCACAGATTACTTTACACCGCGAAGTCAATGATGTAACGGCGGCAGAGAGTTGTTAACGAACCGACACATAAATGGATCAACCCCGGGCACGTCTCCTCCTTTCTCTCTCTCGGAGCTTCCCCTTTAGAACCAAAACACAAACACTTGTCTTCCGTCCTCCGTGCCACGTCACACCGTACGTAGCTTTCCAAGAATTACTTAATGTTTTTATGGCCCCCCAAAAATTCAAGTATAATTTGTGACGAATTACACTAATAATGCTATTCAGATGATGGAAGAAAGGTCTTTACGTTGTAAGAAATGTAGCAATGCATTCTTTTGCAACATGGTAGATTCAGAAAAATAAATACACTTAAACTTAAAAACCAAGTGAAACCATATGATCTCATTATTGTTATCATTTAATTTCGCGCACGCACGCACGCACGCACGCACGCGCACACACGCACACATCACACACACACACACACACACACACACACACACACACACACACACACACACACCACACACACACACACACACACACACACACACATATATATATACACACATACTGTTTGTATGTGTGTAGGTATACATGCATACATACATACATACATACATACATACATACATACATACATACATACATACATACATACATACATACATGCATACATGTATTCAGAATCAGAATCAGAAACAAGTTTATTGCCAAGTAGGTTTGCACCTACAAGGAATTTGACTTGGTGCAATTGGTGCAAAAGAAGAAAAACAGTATTAAAAATATAAGTAAAATAACTATAAATATATATACAATGTACAATGAACACATAGCAGTAGTGCAGGCAGAGAAAATGGTCCCGAATGAGTACACACTGTACATACTGTGCGTTAATGTAACGAATGTATTAAAGGGCAGACAAAACACAGACATATGAGTTTGAGTTTGATGTGGCTACTCCATCACCAACTATTGATGTAGCTCTAAGGATAATGTAAACACACCAGCAACACAGACAACAGCCAGAACACATCATACATCCATTGTACCATGAACCAGCAGTGGGCGATCATGAGTAACTCGTCTTCTAGGGAAGTGAAGAAGAAGAAGGCTCTTCCGGGAAGCCCTGCCTCAACATGCTTTTTTAACATCTAACGTTCATTCATATTTTATCTTTTGGGAGCATTTTGGAAGCATAATAGCAACATTTCTCTCCGGTGGTGATATGCATATGCTTTTATTGGCCCAGATTTTAATTTAACACAATAAAAACTCTAAAAACAGACATGGATGAGGATATTAGTGGCACTCCAGAGGAGATTCTGGTAAAGCAACATCGCAGGGAGAAGAAAGACTTGCAAGGTATTGTATGACATTCGTCTATTTGATAATCATAATTCGTAGTTGGGTGCTTTTATGTGGTATTTGTTGATAAATGAAAAAGTGTACATTCAATTAATACATTTAGTCTTGTGCGATATCCGTAGCTAAAATCCAAAGCATGAAAAACGCAGTTCCCAAGAACGACAAAAAGCGACGAAAACAGCTGACGGAGGACATCGGCAAACTAGAGGCTGAACTAAACAAGAAGCAAGAGGAGGAAATCATTCAGCTCAAATCTACACAAGATACACAAGTAAATGCCAGATCATATGCGAAATGACAGGCAGCAATTCCAGTTTATACCCAGTTTGTACCTCTGCCTACCGTCATTATTAGAATTGATTACCTTCTAACATTACATAGGTTGATGTGAGCCTTGTGATCTATAGGTGACAGTGGCGGAGAAGGTGGAGGAGGCGTTAGTGAATGGCATGGAGAGCCTGGGAGTGGATGGTGACCAGGAGAAAGCGGACGAGAAGCAGCCTCGCGTCACCAAGGCTCAGAAGAGAAGGGTGAGGCTCTCACTCGAGAACATATTTAGTTTAAACAGGGCGAATGGTAATTAGGGGCAGCACACTGTAATATCAATTGTTGTGTTCTTTTATGTCTTTCATTATTTAACAAGAGCTATACACTTGTAATGTCTCACTCAAAGTTGAAATTCTCCCAAAAGACACCGGAGTAGTGAATAACAATACATTATCTTCTTACCCCTTGTGGTATCCCAACGAGATGACCAGGTTGGGTTAGAGGGCATCTTTCTCAAGCCTACAGGTTGACGGTTGAGTCAAGTCAAGTCAACTTTATCGTCAGTTTTCATGAATGTACAGGACAGTACTCGATCCCTGGTGCGAGACACGCATGCAAAATATAAATAAAAAACAAAATATAAATATATAAATATTTATATATATATATATATATATATATATATATACAGTATATATATATATATATATATATATATATATATATATATATACATATATATATATATATATACACACACAGTATGAGCAGTATGGACAGTGTATAAACAGTGTATAAACAATATGGACAGTTATATAAATAGTATGGCTGCGGTGTTTCGAACCCAGAACCTACCGGGCCAAAGACCCTCACCGCCTGATCCATTTCAGGACAAGAAGGCCGCTCAGGAGAAGGAGCGAGAGAGCCGCATAGCCGAAGCGGAGGTGGACAACCTGCTGGGGGTCCGCCACCAGGAGGGACTGAAGCTGGCCCAGAAGCTGTCCCAGCGCCAGCTGCAGATCAAGGAGATCGCCTCCGACGGACACTGCATGTACCGCGCGGTCGAGGACCAGCTAGCTCGCCGCGGGTTGGTACGTAGCGTAGGAGGGGCCATCACGCGACTTGAATGGCAGTTGTGTTGCACAGTTATTACCGCGTATTATGGGGCGGCAGTAGCTCAGTGGGTAGAGTGGGTGGACAGAGCGGGTCGTCCACTCACCGTAGGGCCGGCGGTTCGATCCCCTTGGTCCCCACTTCCAAAAACTGTCGAAGCATGTCGAAGTGTCCTTGTGCAAGACACTGAACCCTGAACCCCAACTTGCTCCCCGGGCTGCTGGTCATAGCAGCCCACTGCTCCTATGTACAATAGGATGGGTCAAATGCAGAGAACGAATTTCGTTCCCATGTCTAAAAACATGGGAATGACAAATGAAGACCACAAGGTCCCAGAAAAAATATCTTTATCTATTGTTATCAGTAAAGGGTAAAGGGGGCATTTAGCAGACACTATTGTCCAAAGCGACTTTCAATCGGTACATGTGTGGGGTTCGACATGTGGACAGTTGGAGGAGGAGGAGGGGGGATCAAGGGGATCGAACCACCGACCCTACGGTGAGTGGACGAGCCGCTCTGTCCCCCCACTCTACCCACACTGAGCCACTGCCGCCCAACTAACACTTATATCCAACTCATGTGATGTCCCACTCATGGGTCATGGTTATTATCAATGACAGGTGTGATGCACGGCTGTGGCCGGCCCTGAGTGATGGATGAGGGGTTGCCTGTGTGAATGGCGTGAGGCTGTGAGACTGACGCCGTCTCTGTCGTCCTGAAGCCAGGGTTGACCCTGGGCCTGAAGGCGCTGCGGTCGCGCACCGCCGAGCACATGAGGGGCCACGCCGACGACTTCCTCCCCTTCCTCACCCACCCCAGCACGGGGGACATGTACGCCGCTGGTAAGGCCTCTGCTTTGATGCCTTTGTTTTGTTGTTTTATTAAACCCTTGTCTGTGTGTTGGAGGCACTGTGAGAGGGTCTATGCAGAGATAAACGTGTTTCACTTGGATATAAAAATGATCACTCAGATTCAAGGACTTTAATGTGTGTATGTGTGTGTGTGTGTGTGTGTGTGTCTGTGTCTGTGTCTGTATGTGTGTGTGTGTGTGTGTGTTTGTGTTTGTGTTTGTGTCTGTGTCTCTGTCTGAGTGTGTCTGTGTCTGTCTGTCTGTCTGTCTGTCTGTCTGTCTGTCTGTCTGTGTCTGTGTCTGTGTCTGTGTGTGTGTGTGTGTGTCTGTGTCTGTGTCTGTGTGTTTCTAGAGGATTTTGAGAAGTACTGCAATGACATTGATCACACGGCCGCCTGGGGTGGGCAACTGGAGGTATAAGCCCTTCATCAATAATCATTGAGACACACAATGTGTGGTGTAATCCACGCTTCGCCCTGAATGTTTTGTAATGAAAACATGCTTTTGTGTTGTTGTTGTTGTTGTCGTTAATGTCACCAGCTGCGAGCACTTACCGAAGTCCTTAAACTTCCGATAGAAGTGATCCAGGCGGATGCCTCCGATATAAAGATAGGAGAGGAGTACGAGGGGGCCCCCATCACACTCGTGTGAGTTTATTTTTGGGTTGAGTTGATGGAAGCCGTGTCGCTCCGCTTGTTGGTTTTAATGGGCCTAATTCACCTTGGGGCCATCTTGGATCTAAACGCACGCCGGGTGGGGGAACTGAGTGCGCCGTTCCTCATTCCGTTTCCCCCGCCCGGCTAGTGTTGAGAAGCAATGTGGAAATATGGAAGATGGCTGCTGGGTGAATCAGGCCCCATGGATGACAAATGCTGAAAATATCATTTTTAAATTCAAACTAGGACTACTACATTAATGGGCAAAACTATTTTTATATTGTGTGCATGTACAGTACAGTATGTCTATATATACTGTGTGTATGTATATATATATATATATATATATATATATATATATATATATATATATATATATACTGTGTGTATGTATATATATATATATATATATATATAATGAGTCATCGTTTTTTGATTCTCATACAGAATGGACATTTCGAAAAGCGATCTAATGGCTTATACAAACATTTTACCATAGCAAAAAAAATACAAACACCTTTCTGGGCTATATTTCCTTAGTCAACATTGAATGTTGTTATTGGTTGGTAATTCTATCAAGGTCTAACAAAAATAGTAGCTGCCATCCTACTCTCATCCATTTGGTTGGTTATGTGCAGGTGATTCTACAAATCCTTTTTTTTCTAAACGTCAGGTTTATTTGGATTATTAAATGATGGCAATATTGGTGTCCATTTTCCAACTGTCAAAAGCACATTTCCCTATTTGTCTTTCTTAAATGACGAGGCAATGCAAGCCATCTATACCTGCTGGTGGGGATTGAGAACAACAAGAGCTTTGTTTTACGGTTCCGATTCTGGTTGAATTGTACTTTGTAGAAAGTCATTTGTTTGTTTTTTTGCCCTCAGCTACATGCGCCATGCTTATGGCCTGGGAGAGCACTACAACTCTGTGGAGCATCTGAAGGAGCCTGCCAACGAAGAGGATAGCTGAGCGACAAACATATCAGCACTGTGCGTGTAACCGGCGTGTCACTTTCACAGCAATGGCGTCTCTAGGCACCGCGTCTTAAAAAGGCTCAGCATAGTTGTGTTGACTTAGTAGAACAAAAGTGTGTCTGCTTGCTTGGCACTCAGTGAAACATAGTTAGCATTCCCAGGTTCTATTGACTCGAGTGTGACTGAATTCAGCCCAGGCTAAAGATTAACCATTCAGTGGATTTTATTTTGTGAACTCATGGAGAAATCACCAACTCAAAACAAAATATTACCATTGTACAATTATGACAGAAGTTAATGGCAGGTTGACAATTTGTGTTTACATGAGAAACTGACTGAGAACATTTGTTTATCACTAAACCATCTTGAGAATGCAAAGGATAATTCCTGTTATTTTGTGAACGTCTATACTGGAGGGAGGTGTTTTATTCAAAGATACTGTAAGTGAATGTACAATGATGTGTTGAAATCCCTCAGTGTTATGAATAA
This sequence comes from Urophycis tenuis, assembly GCA_036785325.1. Lineage (NCBI taxonomy): Eukaryota > Metazoa > Chordata > Actinopteri > Gadiformes > Phycidae > Urophycis > Urophycis tenuis. Next base: position 1,811,479 of record JAXIVH010000030.1, on the reverse strand, counting down.
AATATGACTGACACTGGCACTACTTGATTAATGTGGGTCTCTTAAGGAATTTATTGAATTTATCTTGACATGTAGAGCAACATTCCAGGCTGACGCTATCAGGCAAACATGACTGTAAATAGCGGTAAAGACGTCGTTATGTGTGGGCTTCACCACTAGAGGCCGCCAATGTCAACACAAGGTGAAAACGGCAGTGTCCATGGGAACGTTGATGGAAATGCCAAGTCTTTTGAGTTAAGATGTTAGAAAGATCGCCAGGGTGTCAACATCGATTGCGCAGATGCGAAATCTGTCTGTAATCCGCCTCAACAATAACTTAATTAAAACTGACCGCCTTACATAATGTGAGTGTTGTAGTCCTTCAAATACAAAATAGAACAACGTTTTACATTAGCAAACATGAATTAAATGAACCCTACATTACTAATGGTCTGTTTTGTCTTCAAGCAGACTGAACTGCATTTGGGAAGTAATGTCTTGGAGGAGATTCCGGCAGCTTTGGGCCACATTGGGTCGTCGAAGAAGCTGTATTTACTCTCATTCACACAGTTAGCCACAATACTAGAGGTTATTATCTCATTTCAGGTGGTTTGCCAAAATCGCATTGTCCTCAATCTGAACCATAACCAGATTCAAAATCTTCCACCTGAGATCAAAATGTAGGTTTATGTCAAAGTGTCGTAGTAGCAGATGTTCCACTAAGTTACCCACTCCCAAAGCAAACCTCATGAACCCAACGCTACTGTGGTCATTTCGTTTGGCCAAACGTAAGCCTCTCAGCATGACTGACAACCAACTGGAAGGGATTCCTCCGAAGTTAGGCCAGCTTTCAAATCTGGTCGAATTTATCTTGACCACAAACAAGCGGTCCTCTCTCCTTGGACAGCTGTACAGCTGCACGGAGCTGGACCAGGTTGTATGTGGCCAGAAACCAACAGATCTTCCAGAGGTATCCCTATGTTGTCTTTTCTCCTCCACGTTTATTGAAAAACCAAGGCCATATCCCTGAATATATGACTTGGACTACAGGGGATCAGGGCATTTAGCGAAGCTCAGGATCCCGGCCGTGACTGGGAGTGAACTCTCCACGTTTCCTGCTGAGCTGGGGCCCTCTGTGGTCTCACTCAAGAGCACTCTCAATATTTGGGTAAGTCGTTGTTTCACTTCATGATGTGGACGGACAGTGGTGTCAAAAGTACACACATTCATCACTCAACTGTTCAGAAAGACTCTGGTAAAAGTATCGGCTCAACCTCTGTACTCCAGTTAAAGTGAAAAAGTACAGGCTCTAAAACATACTTAAAGTATAAAAGTATAAAGTAATTCAATGGAAAAAAAAAACTTTGAAGCTAGACTAGTTGGACCTCGCATCATTAACACAACTGTAAGAAATAGAAGCTTAATGTAATAGCTGATAAGTGCTACATGGATGCAAAGACATGGTGAAACATATCATACACATATAATAATACCATCAAATACCACAAACTCGATGGGCATGTTTTCCTCAAACTGTTTTGGAATGCAAATAGACGTCCAAAATGAGGTAGTAATATTCAAGACATACCCTGGCCCGCAAAACTCCTGGAACATTTTAGCAGCAAGTGACTGTTAGGGATTTGAGTGTGTCTGTGTAAGGCGTGCGCTTGTCAGTGAGTGTGGAGGAGATAATTAGACTGCGAAGACATACTGTACATCCTCTCGTCCCATTAAGTCACATAATACTCACTCACATACTGCGCAGTGCACACTGCCAAAAACAAAGTTTTGCCGGTCACCACCAACCTGCTTCCAGACCCTTCCAGACATTTCGCCAGAGATACCGTTGCCAATCGAATATCTTCCCGACACCGCTTTGAGCCGTCAGCTCGCCTCTGTTGTCTCGGTTCTTGTCTTGCGCAAAGAAGATGGATCGCCTGCACATCAGGGAGATCTCTGGGCTTTTATGGCTTTCTATGCCTCACCCGAATACGCTCAGAATCAGTCGATCTGGAGATACTATGTTGATGTGGAACAAAACTGAAACAACAGTAACAAACAAACTAAGTAGAGAGTATAGATCACTGTGTTTAAATGTAGAAGTAAAGTTGGCAGAAAAATAAATTATCGATTAAAGTAAAGATATCCAAAAAGTCTACTTAAATAGGCCACAGCAACAAATTATTTGTACTTGACATCTGTAGATTGATATGGAGCCATTAGAATGGCACAGTAGAGTAAAGTGTGTTATTGTTGTGTTACAGTTTCATATGCTGCCACTACAAGAACTTTATTGTGAAGGGAAGTTTGTCCACCATCAGCCCATAACGTGCAGGTTATATCCGTTCTCACATTAAAGGTGAAGCAATATTCTTAGTAAGCTAAACCAGTATATCCATCCCTTTCTTCCCCTATTTATTTTATTTCATGTTTACATTTCACTGGATGAAATTATATTTATAGAAACTCTTAGGAATAATTAATCAACTATATCACCTGCTCTCTTCTAGGAGCTGGCTACCAGACTGGTGCTGTTGGAGGTCAGAACCACAGATTGTATGGTTCACAGGGCCTTTCCTCTCTCCCCCCCGCCCAGACCCCACGTTAGCTGGCTGGGGCCACAGCTCACTCTGCCTGGGCCCCATCCCCAACATCTGGTCGGAGTGTGTGCACTTTCTCTGCCTGA
>JAXIVH010000030.1:1787943-1792943 GCA_036785325.1 Urophycis tenuis | reverse complement strand
AATCTGGGCATGTCAATGCAATTTCAGAGGAATTTGTAAGTTCGAGAAAGAATTAGTGTGGAAAATACCATGTATTTCAGTCAAAGGAGCTGGATACCACCGGTATGGTTAACTCAATGACGCTCGAAGAGCTATAGTTGATATTTTGTTTTTTTTAGAAATGTCTGTTTAATAGCCCATCACAACTCATAACAAACATGCAACCAATTCCAATGTCCAAGCAGCTGGAATATCTGCAAACCGGAGGTTAAATCGCCATCACACTGACCTGCTGAGGGATCTTTAAGCTGTTCTTACGAAAGGTGTGAGGATTTTGCTGGCTCTCAATCCGCTCACAAGTGAGGAGCTCATCGCCACCCTGCGTGATGTGCTTCACAGGACTGCAGGAGACTGGTGGGATGTGGGCCTCCACCATCAAATTAAGTCCATGATCAGTTCTGTGCTGCCTTCCTGTCTGAGGACTACGGGGATTAACTGGAAGAGGAGGTGCGCAATAGGGTTCAGGGAGAGGGTGAAAGTGTCAGAGACTGTGCCTACGTGTACCAGTCCCAATGCAAGCACTGGAAGCCAAATATCTAAGGAGACGAGAAGACAAGAAAAATATGAATCCCCTGCTAGCCAGTCAGCTGAGAAGCAGCAGAGTTACCGCTGTCGATGGGCGTGTCCACCTTGGACAGCAGCTGGAGAAGGGCCAGGAGAAGGACCAGGACCAGGACCAGGACCAGCTGCAACATGAACTTGGAGGCCTGCTGCCCTGCCATTTGGGTGTCCGAACATTGGTCCATGGAAGGGGAAGCGCCATCCTGGACACTGGCTCGTCTTACACACTGGTGAATGAAAATGTGCGGACAGGAATGAAAGGACAGCCGAGGATGCGCCGAAGCCTTGAACAATGGCGCCCTTGTACCTAGCAGACTGGGGAGGAAGGCACTCTTTACGGGTGGAGTGAAATGAACCTCGCTGTCACGCCAACGCCTCCCCCTCTACCTCGATCGGCGTCGCCTGGCTATTGATCACCGGTCCCGGCACTACAACCCCCAGAATCCCCGGTGGTCATTAGCAGCCAGCTGTGTCTAATTCCCAATGTGTCTCACCTGTGTCTTGTTTGTTTCCCTACTTAACCTCGTGTGTCCGTCTCCCCTTTGTGAGTGGTTGCGTGTATTGGATTTGTGTTGTATGTGTGTCTTTGTATATTTGTATATCGTAGATGGACGTACTTTGTCTCCTGTCTACTTGATAGACGCACACACCTCGCTGTGTGCGCCTGCGCCGGTTTCGTCCGGCACCTCAATTAAACTCTGTTCCACCGTTTACGCTGCTTGGTCTCGCGCTTGTCTCGGCTCAACCCCGTAAGTGTCACAGTCGCATGGAAGTAGGCATGGAGGAAGGCACTCTTTACGGGTGGAGTGAAATGAACCTCACATTCAAGTCCCAACCAGTGACATTACCTTGTGTCCTCTTGCCTTCTCACTGGGTTGTTTTCCCTGCAGTGGTGGGAACATGACTTCATATTTTTTTTCCAGTCTGTATTTTTGATGTCTCTGAAAATAACAGCTACTGGTTTCGGTCCAACATCAGTTCTTGAGTGCCTCTGCGGCGAGACCATATGTGAGTTTTTTCCCCTCAGCTTGCCTTTCTCTCTCTCTGCCGGAGCTCCTGTGAGCCGGTTCCTCCACCGCCCCGCCATGACCTCCGCAGGCTGTCACCGGCAATGCTCACTTGGATGATTTTGAAGAGAGAGAGAGAGAAAAAAAAAAAAAAAAGTTCTTACATCAAACACAGAAAAAAACTGCTATCTGTACAGCAACACTGGGCTGCGTTATGTTCTCACACACAACAACATGTCCCTCAGCCACAAAGTGCCCATTAAACTGAACCCTGAACGTGTGTCACCATCCAAGCTTCAGGCGATTAAAGGGCAAGAGGTGGAAATGTCAGAAAATTACATCATAGAGTCCTCTACCTCTCCGTACGCTGCTCGAGTTGTCCTGGTTCTTAAAAAAAAAAAACATGATCCAAAACCAGGTTTCTGTGTGGACAACAGGAAAGTGAATGCAGCCACTCATACAGAGGCCTATGCGTTGCCAAACATCCATGAAGTATATTGCGTGAAGTATTGCGTATTGACTTTGTCCAAATGGACAGCCAAGTCAGCCAAGAAAAACTGCCTTCATCTGCCCGCTTGGCCTGTACCAGTTCATGGTAATGCCATTCAAATGCCCCAGCTACTTTCCAATGGCAAATGGAGCAAGTGCTTTGGGACCTATGGAGAAAAACCTCTTGTTTGTATTTGGAAGACATTATCATTTATTCTGCTACATACCAACAACACAGCTGTGACATACAAGCAGTTCTAGACTAGTTCCAAGAGGATAACGTTACCCTGAACATGACAAAGAGCCAGTTCTTTTGTACCTCACTGAAGATTTTGGGCCATATTGTTTTCTCTGCTGGAGCAGAAGTTGAAGCTGAGGAGACTACGGCAGTATAGGAAACCTCAAAGAACTGCAACAGGTTCTTGCGATGGCTGAATGGTACCATCACGTTGTGCCCCCATTCTTGTAGCTGACAGAACTGTTTAATCTCCTTCAGTGGAAAGGAGGTTCACTTGGACCTCGTCGTGTCAGGCTGCCTTTGAGGCCCTGAAACATCTGGTTTCCCCGCCGATCCTTTTTCATCATGATTTCAACCTCACATCCATCGTTTATACTGATGCAGCTTGGGCTCCAGCTTGCCTCAACAGACTGGGCAGGGTGTAGAGCAGGTCCCCGCCTTCGCCTGCCAAACCTTGAATCAGGCGGAGCAGAATTACTCAACGACCAAGAATGTCTCGCAGTCGTCTGGGCCCTGGAAAAATGGAGGTGTTACCTGGAAGGCAGACACTTCGCAGTGGTTAACAGACCATTCGTTTCTTGTCTAGGTTTTTAAAACTCAAAGGCCCAGCTCTGTAATCCAGAACCTGTGTGATAAAACCATGGAAGCAGTAGAAGTGATTGAAAATCATACTACCAAGTGCACTGTTTCAGATGACAAAGTATACCAGGTGAAATAACCTCACAAAACCCTTTACCAGGTATACATTACTTCTTCGCTCCGCCAACAGACTCTTCACCCTCCATCATGATGATCCTGTATCCGGCCATATTTGGAGATACAAAACATACAAAAGGTTGCGAGCGGAACCTGACAGAGAAAATTATCTGCAATGTAAAAGTCATGATTGCCTCCTATGTGGAGGACAAAGACAAGAGCAGGGACAAACACTTACCTGAATTCCTCTTCACATTTAACTCAGCAGTGGATGAGTCCACAGGAGTTTCACCTGCAGAGTGCAAACTCATTCGTCTTCTGAAAGGTCCCTCGGATGCTGCGCTATGCCAACAGCAATCTGCATACACTATAGCTAACCAGATGGTGGAGTTCAACAAACTTGTTAATGGCAACCTGGAAAAAGCAAAACAAAGACAAAAGGAGAACTACGTCAAAGGGAGAAAGGGAAATGTGAATTTCTGTGTCTCTGGATTCATACTCAAAAGCTGGTAAATAATTGATGGCCAAAAAACTCACCATGCACCATGGCGGAAAAGTCCCTATCGTGTCCTCTACACTTCGAGGTGGTCCCGGAAGACGCTGGAGAAGACCTTTGTGTTGTTAATGTGGCCCCCAACTCAAGCAATGCTATCCCACAGCCGAAGGAGAAGGACAGAGAGCAGTGTTGATGGATCCTCAAAATCTCTGGAGAGGAAAGCAACATTTCGGCGATTCCCACGGATTCCCTCCCTCAGGCATGAAGGATAGTATTATTAAAAATACATAAATAAATAAAATAAGTATTAGCACATAAGCCTTCCTAAGTTCAGGCTTCTCTCAGGGGGAAAGGAGTGTGACAACCTGGATTGGAACCAGATTGCACCACCTGTGTACATCCCCCCCCCCCCCCCCCCCCACACACACACACACACACACCACCCCAAACCACGCATGTTGACAATGTACTCACCGCTTGGTCCCCAGTTTGCACCGCAATTCAAGTCCCTTCCCATTTGTGTGGATGTATCATTCAGTCCAACGAGAGCCGAGTACGAGAGCATGAGTACGAAGGCCAGTTAATTCCTTCAAAAACGTGTATTTCACCTGCCACCGAAAGCACATAAATACCCGGTAATGGCTTTGCACAAAGATTATGTTTGTTGTGTTTGTGTTGCGGCTCTTGTCATGTTTGTATTGTGAGGCTTGGGTTGGGTACGGCCATTCAGCGTAGGGTGTGCGTCTTGTGAGTGTTGCATCCTTGTGACGTTGCACTGAAACCCTTTTACCTTAAAAACGACAAATGAAACAAACCCTGAGCGACTCTCATCATAAAAGCCAGGAGAGAGAGAGAGAGACCTGGCTGGCGCTCCCGGCGAAATAAGAAAATAAAAAGAAATATGAACCTACCAAAGCGGCCAACCGTCACAGCGGTAGAACCTGGCTCCAATTAACACTGGCAACGCCCCAACGCCTAAACCAGCACTCTGACCCCCTAATCATACACAAGGCTCGGGGAACCTTTGTAAATACGGACACCGCAAGGCTGACCGCGTTCGGTTAACCCGCCTGGCAGGCGGGTTAACCGAACGCCTGCCAGCGTTTGGAGGAACCCGAGAGGCGATGCTGGGCCAGGGGACGACCGGGTCCTGGGAGCTGCGTGGAGTCCACCAGCCTCCAGGAACCCCGGGCTCCCAACCATCTGGCTGCTCCGAGGCGCCGCCCTGGAACCCTGGCCTCCGTCACCCTGGCAACCGCCTGGAAACCGCGTACCGATCCCTGGCCTCCGTCGCCCAGGCAACCGCCTGGAAACCCAGAGGCCCCTGGATGCTGTGATGAGTGAGGGCAACGGTTTCTTATGGATAAAAGACCAAAGAAGGCCTTTTTTTTTAATGGTGACTTCACACGATCACAGCCATACTTCAAAGAAGTAATGAACATGTGATACGCTAACCTTTGATACGGTTAGCTTA
>JAXIVH010000030.1:1777943-1780443 GCA_036785325.1 Urophycis tenuis | reverse complement strand
TCTTTCAATAAGTTATGCTTCCTGTGGTGAGCTTGATTCCCAATTATTAAAAAAAAAAAAAAAACATGCGTATTTAGTTAGTATCAATATTGACGTATTAGTCTCAGTTTAGAAACATCTGCCTACTGTAACAAACACAGTCGTTTTATTTACCTGTGCCACATACAAGCTATACATTGCTGTTATATGAGACGTTTTTTTTTCTTTTAAACCTATACAAGCAAGTTATGCATCGAAGCATTTTTATCCCATGTTCAAAGCATGATGCAAGAGGTAGGCTAGAGTATTTAAGTTGTGGCAGTGTCTAAACTTTAGGTTTATTTTTGACTTATTAAACACAGCAGCCAAATTCGAAAATAAAGACATATTGTGTAACCATCGTCATATTCAAAACACATGAAAAGTTTCATAACTGCAGACAGAACGAGACCTTCCTTTTCAATCACAAAGGCAGTCAGTGGCGGTGTGTGTGTGTGTGTGTGTGTGTGTGGGGGGGGGGGGCAGGGTTCATCGACTATTCAAGAGCGATTGAAGGGCAGAATATTATTCATCATCCTTCCTAAGCACCAGAGGATGGTATCACCTGCAGTCTGGAAACCAAGTGTGCATGACTACACACACACTCACACACACACACACACAATCACACACACTCACACACACACACACACACACACACACACACACACACACACACACACACACACATATTCACACAGACAGGCGCATACACACACACACACACGCACACACACACACACACACACACACACACACACACACACACACACACACACACATATTCACACAGCCAGGCACACACATACACAAAACAAAAACAGACATATGCATAGAGACATACACGCGCACACACACACACACACACACACATGCTCTGTTCCTGAGGAGACAGACAGATAAAGGGGAGAAACGCCTATGTGTGTGTGTGTGTGTGTGTGTGTGTGTGTGTGTGTGTGTGTGTGTGCCTGCCTGAGGCCCAGCACCATGGAGGAGAGGACAGCTCCACCCCCCCCCCCCCCCTCCACCCCCCTCGCTGGAGCCCCCGCCAGAACGCACGCCGTTCACAACGCGGGCACGTCAAACAGTGTGATAGTTGCGATTATTTTTCCTCTTTTTTTTTGGCTTTGTGACATTAAACTAAAATATGCATGGCTTTAATGAGCTGTTGACCGGTTCAGCCACGATGTCGCCATCAGGCCCTCCCGGTTCAACCATGGCGATAGCAACAACGGGGCCGTGGCTGAAGACGATAGCGGTCGTCTCTCCTTCCTGCATGCTCTTGCACTGGCATTACTATTTTACTAGCACGCGGGCTCATTACAGAACCATATGCTTGGTAACGATGAGAGCTGTGGGCACGCATCCCTCACATGAGCCCAGATATTTGAATTATTAAATACACCGCTGAGGCTCCGTTCAGATGTGGCAAGCAGCCCAGTCTCTCTCTCTCTCTCTCTTTTCTCTCTCTCTCTCTCTCTCTCTCTCTCTCTCTCTCTCTCTCTCTGTGTCTTGGTCCACACACACGCGCACACACACGCGCACACCGCACACACGCACGACACACACACACACACGCACACACGCACGCACACACACCACACACACCACACACACACACACACACACACACCACACACACACAAGAAGACACATGCACAGACAGATACACATCCACGCATGCAAAATACTCACAAACAAATGCACACACGCACGCGTACATAAACATACACGCGCAATGCGCACATACAGACGCACTGATACACACGTGCACGCGCGGGGCAGACCCTCTCGCACGTGTGCGCACACGTGTTGAGAGAGCGATGAAGGCGCGGGGGCGGCGAGGAAGCAACTTCAAACACCTTTCCTGTGCATTTAGTGTAATGAACAATGCCTTAATTGAGATTGGCTAATTACCCAATTCCAAGATAATTAATATGATCCTAATTAGCATATGTAAATGAGACGTTGCATAATTGACAATCCTTGTTTTTGAATTACGACGCTCCAAAGTGAACCGGCAACGCGAGAAGGTACAAAGCAGCCGGCAATAAGACTTTTTTTTTCCTCACCGCTACATTAAAATAGGGGAGGACGTGGGGGTGGGGTGGGGGAGGGGGGAGGGGGTCGAGTGCGCCGTTCAATCCGCGCTGACGGGGCGCGCCGGCGGCGTCGGCGGCGGCCAGATGTTTCGCCGTTACAGCGTCGCAGAATGCGGCTGATTATTGCTCCGAGTTTTCAGGTCATCTCTCATTAAGGACTCATTAGCCGCTTATCCATTTTGTGTGACACCGCTCGTGTACAGAGGCAAACAAGTCCGTTCGCGTGGCACAGGCGTGCGTGTGTGTGTTGTGTGTGCATGTGCGCTTGTGTGTGTGTGTGTGTGTGTGTGTATGTGCGCTTGTGTGTGTGTCTGTGTTCACATCTGCCGTTGAGTGTAGGCCTATCTGTGTATCTTCTGGGTATCATCTTGAGTGTCTGC
>JAXIVH010000030.1:1766959-1777743 GCA_036785325.1 Urophycis tenuis | reverse complement strand
TTAACCATTTCCTCATTTGTCCACACATGGCCTCCCTCAACTTTGACTGAGTGGTCTTCCAGTTGTTAAAACACACACAGAGACACACACACACAACGTGCGCACACATGCAGACACACACGCACACGCACGCACACACCACACACACACACACACACACACACGCTGAGGCGTCTTACCAATCTCAATCGTCTCCCGGCTCGGCTTACAGTGCGGAGCGACTGACTTCAAACAGCCGCACACCAGAGACGACCCTCCTACAGACACTTAAGACGTGTGTGTGATTGACTGAACAGTGGAGCCAGGATCACTTCTTACCGTCGCGTCTGTCTCGCTCGTCAGCTTTGTCAGCTTCTTACCCTTTTTTTTTTCCGTGGCCTTTGGAGAACATGGAAGGTGACTGCATGCAGGTGGGGGAGGGAGGTGGAGAAGAGGGGGGGGGGGGGAGGTGAGACACAGAGAGATGTGTTACTCCGATGTGCACACATCTATTATAGGAGGGAGAAAATACTCCTATCCCATACATAGCGGTACCCTGATAGCTTATAGTTACTGTAATAAAAGTAATCCATTCTGCAATGTACTTAAGTAAAAATACTTTAGTTATTCAAAGTGCCATTCACAGTATTGAATGTATTGAAATGTTCAAGATTACTAGAGCTGAGCTTCTCCTTTGGAAGACACATATGATTGTTAATACAATGTTATAGTGTAACTGCTCGGGTTTGATTCTCCTAATGGATTTCCCTTATTGTTGGCTGGTTCCACATCCAGAAGTTGGATTCAGTCTGTCTGACTCACTTTGTCGGAGGAAATAACTGGCATTTTGCGCAGGTATCATTTTCCATTTTCCTTCTAAAATATGCGCTCCTCGGCCGCACCGAACCGATGAGATTTCTTCAGAAGATGGAACCGTCACACGCGCGCGCATCCGACCACAGGAACGCAGACGTACACTGCGTGCGTGTGTACGGCGCGTTTCCACCCTGCGTTTTTCACCCTGCGCGTTCTTGCAAAAAAAAAAAAAAAAATTCAAAATTTCAAAGAGTTCATTTTGAATCGCCGTGGAAGCATGCAGCCCGGTCCAGTTTGGCCCGCGCCGCTATTCCTCTGTGCGAGTGGCCAGACAGTGGGTTGAAATTTATAACACCCCGGTGACTCAGCAGAAATCCTTCCCAGACGCCGCGCCGGGGGCTGTGTCTTTGTCGGAGCGGGCTGGCCGCCCTCGCTCCGCGGTTCCCCCGTTGCCAATCCCCTCCCCGGGACATTTCTTTGAAGGCGCAACGCCGACTTTTCCTCTGTCGGGAGAAGACACACGCGTGTTTAGCTTCCTAGCTTAGCTTTAGCGTGTATGTCGTGATGGACGATGAACGCGCGCCCGTGTGTGTGTGTGTGTGTGTGTGTGTTTGTGTGTGTGTGTGTGTTGTGTTTGTGTGTGTGTGTGGTGTGTGTGTGTTGTGTTTGTGTGTGTGTGTGTGTGTGTGGTGTGTTTGTGTGTGTGTGTGTGGATTTGTGTGTAGAGGAATGAGCGCGAAGCGAGGAAACATTTCAATCATGTCCCAAATCTGTATTTTTCTTTAGATATTTTTGTAGATAAACAGTTTCATTAACTTTGATATTTTTTTATATGATGTGACTACTATTTTTATTAAGCGTTATACCTTTTGAGAAAATGTGAAAATGTGCTGTAATAGTAAATCAAAGGTTTTGCTTTTGACCGTGGAGCTAAAATAGGGCACACAATGATTCCTCTTTGAATCAAAGAAAAATAAGCAAATAAATAAAGTAAATAAATAAATAATATAGTAAATAATAAGAAATTATAAAGTCTCACAAAAATACACAGATTCACACCCTCCCCATGAGCTTCCGCTCCCAGCATGCTAACAAAAATATAGCCTACAGCTAATTCCAACAACAATTTGCCCGCCAACGTCGTAGCATATATTAATCATTGTACTTTATTCAGGTTGACAGCTCTACAGGCAGGGAACAAGGATTTTTGAATGCTCCATTTGTTTTCTTCTAAATAGACTGTCCCTATACATTGTTCTCTTGGAGAATAGGCTCTATTTCTCCACACTTCCATTTTAAATACCTCCCATTGCAAGCGCCCAGCCTTGTCAACTGATGTTTTTGATTATATGTTGCTTCAGAGAAAACCTCAACAACATGAACTGACAACACCTTTTTACATTACCTTACCTACTATCCCCTGGACTTGCAGTAATATTGACATTGACTCAAATGTATTCATACCATTTGACTTTACCCATGGGGATTCATGGCATGTTTATCTTATGGTAATGATAATCTTGAAACTTTTATATAATTGAACACAATTCTGAATATATTCTCTCTCTCTCTCTCTTGCTCTCTCTCTCTCTCTCTCTCTCATCTCTCTCTCTCTCTCTCTCTCTCTCTCTCTCTCTCTCTCTATCTATCTCTCTCTGTCTCTCTCTCTCTCTCTCTCTCAAATCAAAAGTAATGTTCATAATTCCTGGATTACGTAATATTTTTTGATTTTTTTTTTAGATGCCTTTAGAAATTGTAGAATGTTATTTTTTCTTAAAACCCAAAAGTCGTTTTTGAAACTAAATTCTCCTGATTTGTTTCTAAAATCACGTAATCTCTGCCTCCTTCTGTCGTCATCCTCCTCAATAAAATCATGAGCTAATAATGAGCTAAGACTTGATTACCTTACAACATACTTGATGAGCGCTAAGCTAACCGCTGTGCATCTTGTCCAGTTCAAGGCTATCCCTGTCCTTCAGTGAACCGAATCTCAGAGTTTTTCATTGTTTAATTATATTGATGGACGGAGGGACATTGTAGCTGTGTCTGATACTATTCAACCAATCGGCGCGAAGATGCATCACAAATGTAAAACGTGTGAATCTTGATTCGGTAAGAGCAACCCATCTTTGAAACAACGGGTGAAGAAGTTAGCTTTGAGCAGCCATTTTCAGAACTCGCTAAAACCCTGTACGCCACAAAGCATTTCAAATATTTAAATAAAATGTTGGAGTTAACGGAACGCCTCGCTCCTTGAAAGCCTGAGTTTGAGCGTTTCAATGTTTCAATTCCCCTCGGCTTTCGGTAGCCAACAGAAATGCCCGTGACTCGGTTGACCTCTCTCTCTCTCTCTCACTTCATCAGCTGTGCTTTAATTCACATTTTCACCACTGTTTCGTCAAGTGGCATTCACTCCGGATGAACAGTTGGGGGAAAATGGTCTCCTTGGGCATGATTTTGTCATTTTCTTGTTTCTTTTGAGAAGTTACTCAGTCGGGTAGCTTATTTTCTTTGGGAAATAAGTTGTCCTTCAAGAATCAATTTGTGGAGTTCTAATATGCCGTGCTGAATGTGTCCTATTTTCTAAAGGGGCCTTGACATTTGCACAATGCACCTTAATAGGCATGCTGTTACAAAAGTTGCTTTTATTCAGTCCTGGAAGGGGCCTTGGAATGCATTTGGTAGACGAGAATTGTTTGAACAGAAACAGGATTTAATGTTGGCATGACATTAATCAAAACAATGCAATGAATTATGCTGTCTTAATTCAAGTACAAACGTTTCAATAGTTTTATAAAGAACTTTGCGCATGTGGCAGAGTACTGTTTATCTTGTGGGAAAAGTAGTTGATGTTTTTGTTTAAATCCTAATTGGGTCATTGGGAGGTTAGAACAAGGAGTGAGCTAGCTGGAAATCAAGCCTTGTCGAGAAGTACATTACAATGACATTTCACCCAAAAATAAAGGTGCGAATATTGTTTGCGCAGATTGTAATTGAGGCTCTTAGTTATCTGTTCCGTGAACATTTGAGGCTTAAGCATCGTCGGTGTGTTTATCTTAATCCATCGAGTGGAGCAGACACTTTAAAGACACCAGCTTCTCCTGTGGTTGCAACCAGCCTGAGGCCATGTTGATGTGAACTCCTGATAAATGTCACTTGTTTACCGTCAACCAGCAACTTTGGCTCACTCTTTCATTCTTTCTCTATATCTAGGGTGTGTGTGTGTGTGAGTTTGTGTGTGTGTGTGTGTGTGTGTGTGTGTGTGTGTGTGTGTTGTGCGTGCGTGCGTGCGTGCGTGCGTGTGTGTGTGTGTGTGTGTGCGTGTTTTTGTGTGTGCGTGTGTGCGTGCTTGTGTGTGTTTGTGTGTGTGTGTGTGTGTGTGCGTGCTTGTGTGTGTGTGTGTGTGTGTGCTTGTGTGCGTGTGTGTGTGTGTGACAAAGGTGGACGCCCAGTGGGGTAAAAAAAAAAAGGAAATCTGTTTGTCTGTGTGTGAATGTGTACAGCTTTAGCCTGTGTGTGTCTGTGTGTGTGTGTGTGTGCATAGGCATGTGTGTGTGTGTGTGTGTGTGGAAGTGTATGGCCACATTGTGCGTGTGCACGTGTCTGCGCGTGCGTGTGCGCCCGTGTGTGTGAATGTATTGTGTGCAAGTCACTGATCACACCAGGCCAACCAGCCAACTTCCAGGAACCCCTGCAGCAAAAACAGGCACTGTGTGTTTCCTGCTCTTGAACACCGTTATCACAGGACACACACTCTCTTCTTACGCAGTCACACACACACACACACACACACACCCGCGGACCGTTGCCCTAGTCTGTCTTCCCCTGCAGGTTTCCTCAACGCCTATCCTTGTGCCTCCGGTCGTCAAGATGTTTCTCTGTGATTGTGATGAGAGCACTTGGTCAGCAGGAACAAACCAGAGGGCCACAAAATGGGAGCCCAGACAGCTTAGGCGGCCCCAGACGGGCAGCCGTCCCACGGCTCCACAGGCCGTCCCGGCCCCCGGTCTGTACAGTAGGGTCTGTACAGTAGGGTCTGTACAGTAGGGTCTGAGGGTCTGTACAGTAGGGTCTGAGGGTCTGTACAGTAGGGTCTATACAGTAGGGTCTGTACAGTAGGGTCTGTACAGTAGGGTCTATACAGTAGGGTCTGTACAGTAGGGTCTGTACAGTAGAGTCTGTACAGTAGGGTCTGTACAGTAGGGTCTGTACAGTAGGGTCTGAGGGTATGTGCAGTAGGGTCTGTACAGTAGGGTCTGTACAGTAGGGTGTACAGTAGGGTCTGTACAGTAGGGTCTGTGCAGTAGGGTCTGTACAGTAGGGTCTGAGGGTCTGTACAGTTGGGTGTACATTGGGGTCTGTACAGTAGGGTCTGTACAGTAGGGTCTGTGCAGTAGGGTCTGAGGGTCTGTACAGTGGGGTGTACAGTGGGGTCTGTACAGTGGGGTGTACAGTGGGGTCTGTACAGTAGGGTCTGTGCAGTAGGGTCTGTACAGTAGGGTCTGAGGGTCTGTACAGTAGGGTGTACAGTAGGGTCTGTACAGTAGGGTCTGTACAGTAGGGTCTGAGGGTCTGTACAGTGGGGTCTGTGCAGTAGGGTCTGTGCAGTAGGGTCTGTACAGTAGGGTCTGAGGGTCTGTACAGTGGGGTCTGTGCAGTAGGGTCTGTGCAGTAGGGTCTGTACAGTAGGGTCTGAGGGTCCGTACAGTGGGGTGTACAGTGGGGTCTGTACAGTAGGGTCTGTACAGTAGGGTCTGAGGGTCTGTACAGTAGGGTCTGTACAGTGGGGTCTGTAGAGTAGGGTCTGTACAGTAGGGTCTGAGGGTCTGTACAGTGGGGTGTACAGTGGGGTCTGTACAGTAGGGTCTGTACAGTGGGGTCTGTGCAGTAGGGTCTGTACAGTAGGGTCTGTACAGTAGGATCTGAGGGTCTGTGCAGTAGGGTCTGTACAGTAGGGTCTGTACAGTAGGGTGTACAGTGGGGTCTGTACAGTAGGGTCTGTGCAGTAGGGTCTGAGGGTCTGTACAGTGGGGTGTACAGTGGGGTCTGTACAGTGGGGTGTACAGTGGGGTCTGTACAGTAGGGTCTGTGCAGTAGGGTCTGTACAGTAGGGTCTGAGGGTCTGTACAGTAGGGTGTACAGTAGGGTCTGTACAGTGGGGTCTGTACAGTAGGGTCTGAGGGTCTGTACAGTGGGGTCTGTGCAGTAGGGTCTGTGCAGTAGGGTCTGTACAGTAGGGTCTGAGGGTCTGTACAGTGGGGTCTGTGCAGTAGGGTCTGTACAGTAGGGTCTGAGGGTCTGTACAGTGGGGTGTACAGTGGGGTCTGTACAGTAGCCGCTTGTACAGTAGGGTCTGAGGGTCTGTACAGTGGGGTGTACAGTGGGGTCTGTACAGTAGGGTCTGTACAGTGGGGTCTGTGCAGTAGGGTCTGTACAGTAGGGTCTGTACAGTAGGGTCTGTACAGTAGGGTCTGAGGGTCTGTACAGTAGGGCCTGTACAGTAGGGTCTGTACAGTAGCCGCTTGTATAGCGTGGCCCTGAACTTGCACTGAAGTCTCTCTCTCTCTCTCTCTCTTTGTCTTGATCTATGTCTCTCTCTCAATTCAACTTGAATCTGTTCAGCCGTGAATCCATCGTTGGCATGCCAAAAAAAACAACATTCTCTCTCTCTCTCTCTCTCTCTCCAGATCACACCTTTTGTTATTCTACTCAAAACAATGCACAGTGTCCTGTTTATTCATAAGCATGTACAGAATGCAGTGCGTGTGTGTGTCTCTGTGTGTGTGTGTGTGTGTGTGTGTGTATGTGTGTGTGTGTGTGTGTGTGTGTGTGTGTGTGTGTGTGTGTGTGTGTGTGTGTGTGTGTGTTTGTGTGTGTGTCTGTGTGTGTGTGTTTGTGTGTGTGTATGTTTGTGCACAGCTGCTTACGCACACAGGCACATGCACTAGTTCACACACACACGTACACCCACGCACACACACCCACACACCCATCCACACACACACACACACACACACAGACCCCATGGCCCACTCTTGTCAATGATCAACAAAAGGGTCTTCAGTGGAAAATGGAGTGAAGGAGCATTGACTTGTAACACAGCACTGGAGAGACTACACAGACTATACACCTCCTCGCACGCCCTGGGATGACACAAAGCTGCTCAGCCATCAACACACACTCTCTGACAGGAGAGAGGGGAGGGAGGGAGAGAGAGAGAGAGAGGGAG
Source organism: Urophycis tenuis (assembly GCA_036785325.1). NCBI lineage: Eukaryota > Metazoa > Chordata > Actinopteri > Gadiformes > Phycidae > Urophycis > Urophycis tenuis. Next base: position 1,770,719 of record JAXIVH010000030.1, on the reverse strand, counting down.
AGAGAGAGAGAGAGAGAGAGAGAGAGAGAGGGGGGGGGGAGAATGAGAGAGAGAGAGAGAGAGAGAGAGAGAGAGACAGAGAAAATGAGAGAGAGAGAGAGAGAGAGCGAGAGAGAGAGAGAGAGGGGCAGAGAAAATGAGAGAGAGAGAGAGAGAGAAATGAGAGAGAGAGGGACAGAGGCAGAGAAAATGAGAGAGAGCAAGAGAGAGAGAGAGAGAGAGAGAGAGAGAGAGAGAGGATTATGAGAGAAAATGACGCAGTTCCAAACAATTGCCGTTAATGACATCATCTTTCCCCCACAGAGAGTGCAACCAGGGACCGATAATCACCACTCCGACTGGCTAATGATTTACTGAATTATTTCATGGGATGCTTCACTTTTTTGAATATATCTTACAATATATTTCACAATGATTCACACAATTCAATGGTCTGGATTCGTGATTTGATGCTCATACTTTGCACTTGAGGATGGAGTTCAATTCAAGTCATCAGCCATAACTCACTCACTTATTTTTTATATGATTTTACTCTCTACTATGCATAATTCCATATAACTGTTCTATAGAAAAATGCATTTATATAGACTACACTTGACAACTGAATAGACCACTAATAGAATATAATAGAACACAGCCTAATGGCAAATAATATAGAATAGAATGGAATAGAATAGGAACAGAACATACGCCTCATAGAATGTAATCTAGAATAGAATAGAAAAGAACAGGGCACAGTCTCATAGAATGCCATCCAGAATAGAATGGAATAGAAAATACCAGGGACACAGCCCAATTTGACAGAATATGTGACAAACATGCCCTAACTTGTTCAGCAGTTGTGTCGGGGAGCGGTTGTTATCGCCGGGTTGTAAATGTGCTTTCCCTGGCTCCACGGCCAAGAGACGACTTCCAGATGGTCCGGCGAAAGTGTTTGCCTAAGGTTACTGCAGACCAGCCTGCCTGTTTGCGTTCTGCGTTGTTGGTGAGAGGGAGTAAAAGGGAGGCGGCAGGAGAGAGAGAGAGAGACCCAAATGAGAGCGTGTTTGAGACAGCGAGATTGTGTGTGTGTGTGTGTGTGTGTGTGTGTGTGTGTGTGTGTGTGTGTGTGTGTGTGTGTGTGTGTGTGTGTGTGTGTGTGTGTGTGTGTGTGTGAGAGAGAGAGAGCGATGGAGAAAGAGTGTGAGAGAGAGAGCGATGGAGAAAGAGTGTGAGAGAGAGAGCGATAGAGAACGAGTGAGAGAGAGAGTGAGAGAGAGAGAGTGTGTGTGTGTGAGAGAGAGAGAGAGAGAGAGAGAGAGAGAGAGAGAGAGAGAGAGAGAGAGAGAGAGAGAATGTGAGTACACGCGCAGTGCGCGTGTGTGTGTGTGTGTGAGTGCGAGAGCGAGAGAGAAAACGTCACACACACACACACACACACGCACACGCACACGCACACACACACACACACACACACACACACACACACACACACACACACACAGCACAGCACAGCACACACAGTAACCAACGCCACATGTCGAAAGACAGCCCCTCGTATCATCTATGTTTGTGTTTTAACCGGCGCACTGTCGTTGCTTAATAATAAAGAAAACGCTCCAATTGAACCTGACCCCCCCCCCCCCACACACACACACACACACACACACACACCCCCAGCTCGACCTGTTTCAGGACACACAGATGCTCTGCTGCTTCTGCCGTCGCCACCCAGCCCTCCAGCCCCGCCCACCGCCACCTGGCTCTACTGAGAGTACCGCCGACTGGAGGCAGAGCATTGCTATTCCTCTCCTCCCATCAAACACACGCACACACGCACATACACACACACATACACACACATACACATACAGACACACACACAGACACAGCGACACGGTCCGGCACCGGAGAACGCAGAAAGAAAGCAAAAAGGGAACAGACCAGCAGCAAGCGGCCGCGGAATCAAATGTTGTCGTTTTTCTTTTTTGGGGACATTTCCATCGTAGCGAGAAGCCACACACACAGAGAGAGTCCTTTCTTTTTTTGTCGACGCGCCGGAATTTCCGAACTGCTCTTACCGATGACGGATACCGAACGCACGTGAAGGGATCTTAAATTGCGGGAAATCAGAGTGAACCCCCCGCGCGCGCTGCTGCTGCTGCTCGTGCTGCCGCTGCCGCTGCTGCCACTGCATCCTCGCGCTCATCGCCCCACCGTCTCCCCCTGGCCGCTCCGTTCGCCGTGGCGTTGGGAACCATCTTCTCTTTAGTCCGCTGTTTTATACGACAACTATTAAAGAAAAAAAAAGCAGAACAAGTTATTGGACCAGCGTGAGCCCCCCACGCCGTCCGCTTCTTCTTCTCTTTTGTTGGGAGTTCGAGCTGCATTTCATGCTCTTCTGGAAGTGTGCGCCCCATTGACTGGACTGAGAAACCCGACGTGCTGTGGCCAATAATACGGATCAGGAGGACCTCGTAGGAGTCCGAGGACTGGGAATTATTTGAGCCCCACTCACAAACACCGTACCGCATGGTGGGAATTTCTGCCTCTTTTCAGTGTAAGTGAGACTCTTTGACTTCCTCCGTGATATAAGAGAGGGTGATTTTAATGTTATTTTTTTCCAGGTTGGTTGCGTCTTGGCAGTAGCGCACTCTTTGTGACCAAACTAGGGGGGTGCTTTGTCGTTCAGTTGAGAGTGGAGCGAACAAAGATGCTTCGCTGTCTCCCACTGGGTGCGAGTGGACGTGGATCGGGTGGGTCGGCTCGGGACCTGCAGCATATCGTATAGCATGCAAGAAGTTTGAGTCAACTGACTGATGACTGAAGCCGTATAGGGTCAATGGAATATGGATGATGCACACACACAAAATTATTTTGACAAAGAGGCTATTTGAAGATATATCAGTTTGTTCTGATGTGAAGGTTTTTGTGGAAAAAAATTATGTATAGGCCTGTATTTTAGAATGGACAAAAAAAATACAAATATGCAACCTAATTGCGTTGCCTATGCAAACTTGAAAATCGGGCCCACATACGCACGGCTGAATATGTGGTTGCGATCAGAAACAAATGATGTGTGATTTAGAAAAAAAGAGGCGATGCATCGTATATTATTATTATAGACCACGATGTCACAGTATATAGCCTATGTGTCACGCATACACTCAATATATGTAAATATATGCCAAATGTAAATATAAGCCACTAATCACCCGCATGTGAGGGCTCTTGTTAACACACTTGGTGTTCCAAATATCCAGGACGCAGGTTTAAAAAAAAAAAAAAAAAAACAATACACAACTGTCAGTTCATATAACTTTGAGTAACACATTGTTCCAATGTCCTCTGCGTACAATTCGATCAGTTTAAATGGCACGGTTGCATAATAGCGTCAAATTAAAGCCATCTCTCTGGTGGCAAATATGGCTTGGAATGCGAGGGGTTCCATGCGCGCTGGGTGCGAGCGGCTGAACACTCATCTGTCACCTCGCACACACGGAGTCCTTTTGAACGGAGGAACCAGAGCGACTGACGCCCAGAAAACGCGAACACAAGGGTTCCCGGCGATCTTATCTTCACTGTAACCGCCCTCAGAACCTGCTGTTAGGTCACAGACTCCTGGCGCTGGTAGAAAGGATAAAAATAAAACAAACATTCGTAATAATTATCAAAATAGGCCTAGTAATAATCATACAGATCATCATAGGAAGAATAATGATCATCGTGATATTTCTCCAAATTGCCAAACGCATCTCCTCAAACGAATGTGATTTATTTT
>JAXIVH010000030.1:1756959-1759459 GCA_036785325.1 Urophycis tenuis | reverse complement strand
GCCGCGGCGAAGAGAGAGAGAGAGAGAGAGAGAGAGGGAGAAGGGGGACAATGAGATGACTGTTAGCTGCTCCCCGCGATTGTCGTGTTGTCAAACTGTCAGCAGGTGTCTCCAATGATAATCGGGCGCGTGTCAATTATTTCGAGGAGGGGCAGTTTAAGGAAATCAGCCCCCCAAAAGCAGTTGGGATAAATGCACCAGTAGATAAAGAGGAGAGGAGAGGAGAGAGAGCGCGCGAGAGAGATAGACAGAAGGGGAGAGGGTGAAGGAGAGAGATAGCTAGAGAGAGAGAGAGAGAGAGACTAATGGATGGTAGAGACAGAAGGGAGGTGGTTGGGAATATAAAGAGATTGAAAGCCCCGTTTTCTAAAAACGGAGCCAAATAATAATTTTTGTTGGCATTTTTGTTAACTTTTGTTACATCCTTTCTCCTGTTATCCTCTCTCAGACTGCTGTCTATATCCATCCATCTGTCCATCTATCTGTCTAGTGTCTAGCTCTCTATCTATCTATCTATCTATCTATCTATCTATCTATCTATCTATCTATCTATCTATCTGCCTGCCTGTCTGTCTGTCTGTCTGTCTGTCTGTCTGTCTGTCTGTCTGTCTGTCTATCCATCCATCCATCCATCTCTATCTATCTATCTATCTATCTATCTATCTATCTATCTGTCTATCTGTCTGTCTGTCTGTCTGTCTGTCTGTCTGTCTGTCTATCTCTGTGTGTCTGTCTCATTCTAGATTGTTCTCTCCATCCGTCCCTCTCTCTTCTCATGGTGTCACCCGATACTTCACCGTGACCCCAGCTGGTCTCATGGATCCGCGATTGACAACACTTTTATCGGAGCATCTGCTCTCCCCCTCTGCGATGCTTCCACCATATGGACGCGTCATCGTCAGCTGTGCTCCTCCAGAGTGGCGCAGATGAGCTGTCGCCATGGTAACAGGAGAAGCCTCGAAGTTTCGAGGGGGGGGGGGGGGGTGGAAACGTGATACAGGGGGGAAGCGGGTCTCTTCCAGCACGAATGGCTGGCGTGACGTTTTCATGGAGACGGACGTCCAGAGCGTTTCATGTCTTCTGCGGTGTGCTGTGTGTTCTGTGTGTCGACCAGGTGTGACACGGTCGTTTACACTCGCCGAAATGTAACCGCTACCAGAATCGAGAGTCGTATTTGCTTCCTAAATCTACGCGATGAAATACCTTTCGGGAAGTTTTCCCACGAGGTCAGAGGGAACTTGGCGGCGAATCAAACCGCTGTTTAGCGGCGGGAAGCGCGGAGTGACGGTGCGCGGAGATAAGGGGTCTCCTGGAACCGCATAAATCAGGGGCAGCGCGGCGTCCATCCACCTCCTTGTAAAGGGGCCGAAAGATTCACCCCATGTTTTAAAAAATGTTTGGCCGGTGTCCCGGCAATCCCTTCCACATCTGGCTCCCCTCCTCCTCCCACCACGTCTCTTTATCAACATCTGGTTTTTGCGGCGTCGCGGCAAAACAGGTATCCTTTATAGGCCGTGGTGGGGGGGGGGGGGCTCGCCGTGCACGCCCGCACGCTCCCTCCTCTCCCCCGCTCGCACTGTTCGCCGAGCCCTGACTACTGCCGCTGGGGGTCCGCGCACACACACACACACACACACACACACACACACACACACACACACACACACACACACACACTCCACACACACACACACACACACACACACACACTCACACACACGTGCGCGCACACACACACACACACTCCACACACACTGCACACACACTGCACATGTGCTAGCCATTAGGAAGCCACACCAGTCAGGCAGCGTAATGCGTTTTTCAGCGAGAGGTTGAGATGAAGTATCCAGCACTCCGCGGCGCCTCTTGTTTTGTTCGCGGAGAAAGGAAAGGGAAAAAGTGGATTCGCGTCGAAATGAAAACGCAGATACGGAGTTGCGTGAAACATTTTTTTTTTCTTTCTTGAAAATGTTAATGTGTTTGGAGTGTTAATGGATCATGGGTACTGACACACAGTTATAATGACACACAGTCGTAATGACACTCACCCACGCACACACGTGCGCCCGTGCGTGTGCGCGCACACACACACACACACACACCCTTTTGGCATCACAACAAAATCAGGATTTTAATTTGCTATTTCCTCTTTGGTAGTATTAAATTGTCCACATAATAATTCACAGCTGGGCAGGGAGCGCATATAATGGTGCAGCTGCAATTTTTTTATGTTTGTGAATTTAACCATCGCTCGGACATCGCAGGCATGCGCAGAGCCTTTTTGTACTCATCGACAAAACACACACACACACAGATACACAATCACACACACACACACACACACACAGATAGACACACAGATACACACATACATACACACACACACACACAGATACACTCAAACATACACACATACATATACACACACACACACAGATATACTCAAACATACACACATACATACACAACCATACACAATCTCACACACACGCACACACAC
>JAXIVH010000030.1:1728984-1733984 GCA_036785325.1 Urophycis tenuis | reverse complement strand
ACATAGATGATACGAGGGGCTGTCTTTCGACATGTGGCGTTGGTTACTGTGTGTGCTGTGCTGTGCTGTGTGTGTGTGTGTGTGTGTGTGTGTGTGTGTGTGTGTGTGTGTGTGTGTGTGTGTGTGTGTGTGTTGTGTGTGTGCGTGTGCGTTTGCGTGTGTGTGTGTGTGTGTGACGTTTTCTCTCTCTCGCTCTCGCACTCACACACACGCGCACGCGCGTTGTACTCACATTCTCTCTCTCTCTCTCTCTCTCTCCTCTCTCTCTCTCTCTCTCCTCTCTCATCTCTCTCTCTCTCTCACACACACACTCTCTCTCTCACTCACTCTCTCTCTCACTCGTTCTCTATCGCTCTCTCTCTCACACTCTTTCTCTCCATCGCTCTCTCTCTCACACACACCACACACACACACACACACACACACACACACACACACACCACACACACACACACACACACACACACACACACACACACACACAATCTCGCTGTCTCAAACACGCTCTCATTTGGGGTCTCTCTCTCTCTCTCCTGCCGCCTCCCTTTTACTCCCTCTCACCAACAACGCAGAACGCAAACAGGCAGGCTGGTCTGCAGTAACCTTAGGCAAACACTTTCGCCGGACCATCTGGAAGTCGTCTCTTGGCCGTGGAGCCAGGGAAAGCACATTTACAAACCCGGCGATAACAACCGCTCCCGACACAACTGCTGAACAAGTTAGGGCATGTTTGTCACATATTCTGTCAAATTGGGCTGTGTCCCTGGTATTTTCCTATTCCATTCTATTCTGGATGGCATTCTATGAGACTGTGCCCTGTTCTTTTCTATTCTATTCTAGATTACATTCTATGAGGCGTATGTTCTGTTCCTATTCTATTCCATTCTATTCTATATTATTTGCCATTAGGCTGTGTTCTATTATATTCTATTAGTGGTCTATTTCAGTTGTCAAGTGTAGTCTATATAATGCATTTTTCTATAGAACAGTTATATGGAATTATGCATAGTAGAGAGTATAATCATATAAAAAATAAGTGAGTGAGTTATGGCTGATGACTTGAATTGAACTCCATCCTCAAGTGCAAAGTAATGAGCATCAAATCACGAATCCAGACCATTGAAATTGTGTGAATCATTGTGAAATATATTGTAAGATATATTCAAAAAAGTGAAGCATCCCATGAAATAATTCAGTAAATCATTAGCCAGTCGGAGTGGTGATTATCGGTCCCTGGTTGCACTCTCTGTGGGGAAAGATGATGTCATTAACGGCAATTGTTTGGAACTGCGTCATTTTCTCTCATAATCCTCTCTCTCTCTCTCTCTCTCTCTCTCTCTCTCTTGCTCTCTCTCATTTTCTCTGCCTCTGTCCCTCTCTCTCTCATTTCTCTCTCTCTCTCTTCCTCATTTTCCTCTGCCCCCCTCTCTCTCTCTCTCGCTCTCTCTCTCTCTCTCTCTCATTTTCTCCGTCTCTCTCTCTCTCTCTCTCTCTCATTCTCCCCCCCCTCTCTCTCTCTCTCCTCTCTCTCTCTCTCTCCTCTCTCCCTCTCTCTCTCTCCTCCCTCTCCCTCCCTCCCCCTCTCTCTCTGTCAGAGAGTGTGTGTTGATGCTGAGCGCAGCTTTGTGTCATCCCAGGGCGTGCGAGGAGGTGTATAGTCTGTGTAGTCTCTCCAGTGCTCTGTGTTACAAGGTCAATGCTCCTTCACTCCATTTTCCACTGAAGACCCTTTTGTTGATCATTGACAAGAGTGGGGCCATGGGTCTGTGTGTGTGTGTGTGTGTGTGTGTGATGATGTGTGTGTGGGTGTGTGGTGCGTGGGTGTGTACGTGGTGTGTGTGAACTAGTGCATGTGCCTGTGTGCGTAAGCAGCTGTGCACAAACATACACACACACAAACACACACACACAGACACACACACAAACACACACACACACACACACACACACACATCACAACACACACACACACACACACACACATACACACACACACACACACACACACACACAGAGACACACACACGCACTGCATTCTGTACATGCTTATGAATAAACAGGACACTGTGCATTGTTTTGAGTAGAATAACAAAAGGTGTGATCTGGAGAGAGAGAGAGAGAGAGAGAGAGAGAATGTTGTTTTTTTGGCATGCCAACGATGGATTCACGGCTGAACAGATTCAAGTTGAATTGAGAGAGAGACATAGATCAAGACAAAGAGAGAGAGAGAGAGAGAAAGACTTCAGTGCAAGTTCAGGGCCAACGCTATACAAGCGGCTACTGTACAGACCCTACTGTACAGACCCTACTGTACAGACCCCCCACTGTACACCCCACTGTACAAGACCCTCAGACCCTACTGTACAGACCCTACTGTACAGACCCCACTGTACAGACCCTACTGTACAGACCCTCAGACCCTACTGTACAGACCCTACTGTACAGACCCCACTGTACACCCCACTGTACAGACCCTCAGACCCTACTGTACCAGACCCTAACTGTACAGACCCCACTGTACAGACCCTACTGTACAGACCCTCAGACCCTACTGCACAGACCCTACTGCACAGGACCCCACTGTACAGACCCTCAGACCCTACTGTACAGACCCTACTGTACAGACCCTACTGTACAGGACCCCACTGTACAGACCCTCAGACCCTACTGTACAGACCCTACTGCACAGACCCTACTGCACAGACCCCACTGTACAGACCCTCAGACCCTACTGTACAGACCCCACTGTACAGACCCTACTGTACACCCCTACTGTACAGACCCTCAGACCCTACTGTACAGACCCTACTGTACAGACCCCACTGTACCCCCACTGTACAGACCCCACAGTACACCCCACTGTACAGACCCTCAGACCCTACTGCACAGACCCCACTGTACAGACCCTCAGACCCTACTGTACAGACCCTACTGTACAGACCCCACTGTACACCCAACTGTACAGACCCTCAGACCCTACTGTACAGACCCTACTGTACAGACCCTACTGTACACCCTACTGTACAGACCCTACTGTACAGACCCTACTGCACAGACCCTCAGACCCTACTGTACAGACTCTACTGTACAGACCCTACTGTACAGACCCTACTGTACACCCAACTGTACAGACCCTCAGACCCTACTGTACAGACCCTACTGTACAGACCCTACTGCACAGACCCTCAGACCCTACTGTACAGACTCTACTGTACAGACCCTACTGTACAGACCCTACTGTATAGACCCTACTGTACAGACCCTACTGTACAGACCCTACTGTATAGACCCTACTGTACAGACCCTCAGACCACTACTGTACAGACCCTACTGTACAGACCCTACTGTACAGACCGGGGGCTGGGACGGCCTGTGGAGCCGTGGGACGGCTGCCCGTCTGGGGCCGCCTAAGCTGTCTGGGCTCCCATTTTGTGGCCCTCTGGTTTGTTCCTGCTGACCAAGTGCTCTCATCACAATCACAGAGAAACATCTTGACGACCGGAGGCACAAGGATAGGCGTTGAGGAAACCTGCAGGGGAAGACAGACTAGGGCAACGGTCCGCGGGTGTGTGTGTGTGTGTGTGTGTGTGTGTGTGTGACTGCGTAAGAAGAGAGTGTGTGTCCTGTGATAACGGTGTTCAAGAGCAGGAAACAACACAGTGCCTGTTTTTGCTGCAGGGGGTTCCTGGAAGTTGGCTGGTTGGCCTGGTGTGATCAGTGACTTGCACACAATACATTCACACACACGGGCGCCACACGCACGCGCAGACACGTGCACACGCACAATGTGGCCATACACTTCCACACACACACACACACACACATTGCCTATGCACACACACACACACACAGACACACACAGGCTAAAGCTGTACACATTCACACACAGACAAACAGATTTCCTTTTTTTTTTTTACCCCACTGGGCGTCCACCTTTGTCACACACACACACACACGCACACAAGCACACACACACACACACACACACAAGCACGCACACACACACACACACACACACACAAACACACACAAGCACGCACACACGCACACACAAAAACACACACACACACACACACACACGCACGCACGCACGCACGCACACACACACACACACACACACACACACACACACACACACACACACACACACACACACACACACACACACACACACACACAAACTCACACACACACACACCCTAGATATAGAGAAAAGAATGAAAGAGTGAGCCAAAGTTGCTGGTTGACGGTAAACAAGTGACATTTATCAGGAGTTCACATCAACATGGCCTCAGGCTGGTTGCAACCACAGGAGAAGCTGGTGTCTTTAAAGTGTCTGCTCCACTCGATGGATTAAGATAAACACACCGATGATGCTTAAGCCTCAAATGTTCACGGAACAGATAACTAAGAGCCTCAATTCAATCTGCGCAAACAATATTCGCACCTTTATTTTTGGGTGAAATGTCATTGTAATGTACTTCTCGACAAGGCTTGATTTCCAGCTAGCTCACTCCTTGTTCTAAACCTCCCAATGACCCAATTAGGATTTAAACAAAAACATCAACTACTTTTCCCACAAGATAAACAGTACTCTGCCACATGCGCAAAGTTCTTTATAAAACTATTGAAACGTTTGTACTTGAATAAGACAGCATAATTCATTGCATTGTTTTGATTAATGTCATGCCAACATTAAATCCTGTTTCTGTTCAAACAATTCTCGTCTACCAAATGCATTCCAAGGCCCCTTCCAGGACTGAATAAAAGCAACTTTTGTAACAGCATGCCTATTAAGGTGCATTGTGCAAATGTCAAGGCCCCTTTAGAAAATAGGACACATTCAGCACGGCATATTAGAACTCCACAAATTGATTCTTGAAGGACAACTTATTTCCCAAAGAAAATAAGCTACCCGACTGAGTAACTTCTCAAAAGAAACAAGAAAATGACAAAATCATGCCCAAGGAGACCATTTTCACCACTGTTCATCGGAAGTG
>JAXIVH010000030.1:1714590-1722090 GCA_036785325.1 Urophycis tenuis | reverse complement strand
CACGTGTGCAATTACCCCCCGCGGGTGTCGACAAATTCAGAGCACCACTCTGAGGATTTAATCAGACGGAGACAGGGACCTCATGGTGAGATGATGCATCGTGTATGTGCGAGAAAAGTGCTGAATAAGCAACACAACCTGCTTTACTGGAAGAAGACAAAAACCTACATCCACAGAAGTAAATAAAAAAGCAATCGCCAAAAGCTCCATGCACACACACACACACATTAACATATTTACACATTTTTGGGGGGTTATTTAAATTTAAAAAAACGGCAACACGTTAAACTCACATGAACGCGTGGTAGATGAACGCCCATCCACGCGGCCTCTCCAGAACGTTGTACAAGTAATTCTGTAACTTTCGGTACCGCTTGCTGGAGGCAGAAGAGGTCCCCCGCGGTCCGCGCGGTCCGGGCAGCGGAGTGCCCAGGAGCCCCGTGCGGTGGTACGGGTGCCCGCGCTCCGGTGTGGACGGCTCGCTCCTCTCCGTGTGGACGGCGGTGAGGGCGACGAACTCTACGCGCCGGTCGTCGTTGGGAGCCGGGGGCACCAGCATCCTGATGCCCCCGTTGTTGGACGGGCTTCCCAACATGTTGATGGCCGATGTGAAGTATAATAGTGGAACTACATGCGACGCGATGTGATAGAGCGGACCGTGGGCATAGTCACAGGAAAAAGTTCTGACTAAGTCATAGTCTTTTATGGTGGCGCGACAAAAAAAAAGAAAAACAGAACTAGTCAATCTGATTTTTTTTTGCCTTCGATTTCCTTAAATTGAAAGTTATCTATAAATCAACTCACGGTCGCGAATGAAACAATACACAATACTTTGACAGATTCGACGCGCTAGAACGCAAGCCCCAAAGACCATTGTTAAACCTAAAATAGCAAGTTAGGTTACCCTGGCACATAAATAATAACACTTGAGTAAAGTTAACTTTTGCGATTACAAAAAAAAAATTGCTATCACTCGAGGTCGCGATTCAATTCAATTGAAAAAAAAAAAACTTGACACGCAATTATGAATTGCTAAGACTACACGAAGGCAATGTGCAATATAAGTTCACCGAGTGAGGAAACACTGCCCTATTGAAGTCTACCTAGATGCAGCAGCCCTTCAGCTTCCCGCTGGCTGTATTGCTGGTCTGTGACAGTCTACCTAGATGCAGCCCCTCAGTGCGTCCCGCTTGCGTTAGCTGGCCGTCCTCTCTGGACCATCTGGAGCCGCGCAACAATCACAACCCTCTCAGCCCCGCTCTTCTCTCGTGCACCCTCCTCGTGCGTTCCGCCGGTCCGAGACTGGTGCGGGGTGGAGCGCAGCACTGAGAACTGCAATAAGGCACAAGTGCTGTCCTGTGGTTTCGGCACCCATGTAGTATATAGCCTACAGCTGCTCAACAGCTAAGACACAAACACGGAACAACCGAAGATGCTGTTAATATCCGATTTTAAATAAATTAAAAAAAGATTTAAAAAAAAAGTGTCAAAAGCCTCTCGTCAGCGACTTCCTCCGCGAGCCATCGGCGTGGCGAGTTAGAGTGCGCCCGGTGACATGGGGATTTGCGCACGGTTTATTGCGCCGTGTCGCGTGTTGACCAAAGTTTTAGCTGCAGCGACCAGAGATCCCAGGAGACAGCGTTCAACTCTAATTAAGGGGAAGTAAAACAATCACAGACAGATAAAAGTTGTATAACATTAACAAAGTAGCATTGTATAACATTTCAGCTTCCGGAAACAAGGGGTGATCTTTGATAGAACACACCTTCAACGTTGTGTGTGTGTGTGTGTGTGTGTGTGTGTGTGTGTGTGTGTGTGTGTGTGTGTGTGTGTGTGTGTGTGTGTGTGTGTGTGCGTGCGTGCGTGCGTGCGTGCTTGCGTGTGCGTGCGTGCGTGCGTGTGTGTGTGTGTGTGATGTTACCACCTCGTCTTATTTGGTCCGTCTGACTGCTGCGTTACTTAAATTAAAGTGTTAATCGCATGTGGAACAAAGCACGAGACCAAGAGCGACAATGCGTGGTGACTGCGGACAGGTGCGGGGGGGGGGGGGAAAGGGGTCAGGAGCTGCGCACTGACGGACTGACAGACCAGTCATCTCGCTGCTGGTCGTGCGGTGGCATAGCGTGCTAAATCTGTAATTCTGGCACGGGGGTTGGTGGTTATGACACACGTAATACGGTTATAGCACACAATGCACCGTTGAGAGATTGGCAGCGGAGTGGACCCTTGAGAGACGCATTGTGCGCGGGAGTCCCCAAAACCAGGCAGGTCCCAAACAACAGCGAACTGCGTTTGAAATGACGAGGCAGAACCAGCTGTAAGCCATGAGGACACAGTCTGCCAAAACGATCGTTTGTTTAACCACTGTGATTTTTTTTTTCTCCCCCTCAACAATTCAATAAACCAAAAATATGAGCATTGGACATGGCAAGGGTTTGTGTTTGTTCTTTTGTTTGAAGAAGACGCATCGAGACCCCAGCAAGTATTTGCTTTTGATATGTGAGGTATGTCTCCGTCCTGTCCTGGGGGGTGTGCAGGGGGGGTTAACTGTAACCTGCGGGCCTGCAGACCGGTCCAGGGAATGTAAGTCTCTGCCTCATTCCCAGGACCAGGTTCAGACAGACCCCTTTACATCCTGTAGCGCAAAACATCGACCCTTGTGACCCACACCTAGGACTTCCATCTTATAACGACGTCATGTTGTGACATTTTGACCCAAATTCGTCCGAATATTTGCACGAAGCCTCCGTGCAGCGTGGGGAAGGATTGCGTGGACCTGGGTGTTTCTTAAACTTAGAATTGAGGCGCAGAATCGCTGTGTGGAACATAACAACACACAGGCGGGTCGCAATCGCTTCACACTGAGCATGCAGAGACGCTGAGCTGACTTCTGTGAGATCTCCGGGGAAGCGCGTGGAAGTCAGAGCCACGCCAGCAACACCAATCATCACACGGCCGCCGTTGTAACCATAAATAACGGAAGCCGGGTTCCGGTGATGGATGGACGTCGGAGAGGTCGGGTCTGGTTCTGGGTGTTCTGGGCTGTCGTCGGCCGTGCAGAATGTTGCTCTAGGACTGACACCTATGGGTGAGTCCCATTACTGACGTTGCTGCAGTGAGCTTCCATCTTCATACCAGCAACCATTTTTTGCACACACACACACACACACACACTCACACGCGCGCGCACACGTGCACACACACGCACTCTCACACACACACACACATAAAAGGGGAGGGGGGGCGACATTGATGAACAGGTTTGTCATCAGCTGGTTCTGTTCTCAGGGATTTTCACCATCAATGTTTTACCGAGGACAACTCTACCCCCACCACCACCACCACCCCCACCACCCCCACCAACACCACCACCACCACCACCACCACCACCCCCACCAACACCACCACCCAGTCCTTCTCCTCTGTTCTCCTGCTCCTTAACCCTCCACCTCCACCACCACCCCCACCAACACCACCACCCAGTCCTTCTCCTCCGTTCCCCTGCTCCTTAACCTTCCACCTCAAGTAACGCACAGCTCCACTGCTCCTCGCTGGTCAATGCTGGGAAGTGTGCCCGGGCCTGGGCCTAGGCTTGGGCCTGGCCCTGGGCCTAGGCTTGGGCCTGGGCCCGGCCTGGCACGTTTCCTCCCTGAGGCTGCAGGGCCAGACTCCTGTCACAACAACACACCAACAGGTGGCCAAGGTCACACTTTCAAACGCTGCACCGCAGTATAAATACACAGCAGCGGGCACAAGGGTGAGGACTGCCTCACAATGAGAAGGTAATCTCCACCGCCACGATTCTCACCGCGTGCGTGCGTGTGCGTGCGTGCGTGTGTGTGTGTGTGTGTGTGCGTGCGTGCGTGCGTGCGTGCGTGCGTGTGCGTGTGTGTGTCACCTGAAGCCTGATGCTTAACACCCATCTGAGCAGACCCAGCCAACTTGAAGCTCGGGTCGACGTTCTATTTTAGAAGCTTTTTCTTTCATATTATTGAAATTCTCCTCACATCCAGACATCAATCCATAAATCAAATTATTACGGAACAGGAACAAGCCCTGGTGTCCGGGGCTGTGGTGAGCGAGCTGGAAGCGAGTTTTGGGGGCGTGGCTTTGGAGGGAGGCCTGAAAGGCGAAAGCGAGAATTTTTCAAGTGGATTCTTTCGAAATCTAGCTTAGCTGGTTTCTCCAAATTGCCAACCCCAGCTTTAATAATGCCCTTTCTCTCCCCCTCACTCTCTCTGCAGCATCACAAGATATTTCTCAAGTGATGGCCCACGACAGATGAGAGACCTCAAACCGTCCTTGAGGGGTCACATCTCCGAAGGTAACCACTGCACCCCTCACCCTGCAGACGTGTTGATTCATTTTCATTTATTTTTAGTCATATTCTTCTTTCCTTTCTTTTCTTTTTTTGCTCTTTTGTGCTCAGATCAGCTTCTCGTCACGGGCCGCTGAATCCGGGGAGTTTGCCGCGCAGGAAACCACAGGGGAACTCCGTCAGCGCCCGCGCGTAACAAACAGTACAGTAGCAAACCTCACCCTGAGCACCCTGAGCACCCTGCGCACCCTGAGCACCCTGCGCTCGACCCCCAGCACACTCCTCGGCTTCCGTTGAGCCCGGCTCTGGCTTTCCCGGACGGCAGTGTTTTGTTGACATTTATGCAATTTATTTTCTTTTCTTTCTTTTTTTTTATCTCCCTTTGTTCCTTTTTTAACTCCCCACGGGTTGTTGGGTTGTTTTTTTTTCTTCTCATCGGTGGAAAAAAAAAGCGAGAGAGGAGAGAGGAGAGGAGAGTGGATGGGGGGAGGCAGGCGGGGGGGGGGGGGGGGGGGGGGGAGGGAGGCTACAGATGGATCTGTTGTTCGGCTGTTGGGAAGAAGGCTGGCTGTTGACTGTGGTCCGGTCTTTGGGGAGACGAGGGGAACGAGTGTCCAAACACTTCCACGACACCGCAGAGTCCAGACAGACAGACGCCTCCCCCCCCCCCCCCCCCCCCACCCCCACCCCCACATCTGAGCTACACGTCCGAAACATCACGTAGTCGCGACCAAGACAACATCTACACCCGGAGTGAGAGTTCAACTGTTTGGTGGAACATCTATTTTAGACTACCAGCGTCCACGGCTACAGTGCCAGAATACAGAACACAGAATGGTAAAAGTCTGTTGACCAGGAAATGAGCAATGTGCATTTCTGTGGAGAAAAAAAAAAAAAAGGACCTCGCCCATTTTGTCCTAAGTGGGGGGGCCCAGTGAAACGAGTCTTTGTGCCATCAACTTCTTCTTTTTTGCTTTATTTACAGTCACGACTGCGCAGACGTTTGATTTAACAGTGGAGCCTCTTGTGCCCACAAAACAGTCTTGAAGGAGCCAGAGAGCCGAGCTAAGACACTCGCGCACCGAGACCTGAGACATACGGGTTCTGCTCAGCAGCTGAGCAGCTGAACCCAAAACACACGGCGCACATCGAAGGGAGGCGCTGATGCAGCACCCGTGGCCAGTGTTCTTCTTGTAAGCCGCGTGCCGGAGGTCAAAGCTGGATGACTCGACCGTATACATCAACATGTCACAGCCTCTCTGGCGTCCAGTTAATGCAGCGCTTTTTTTTTTTTGGTTTGTTTGACGCCATGGAATCGATAAGCCATCAGAAATCGCCAACTCATACACGGGGAACGATGTAAGCTTTACCACCCATCGTCCTTTCTTAATGGAACCTGGGAGACCTAATGGTCCTGCAGCAGACCTAATGGTCTCCTGGTTGTGTTTTGATCCTCCGCTTCCAATTACCAAGCATGAAGCGGTGCGCTGTGGGGGGAGAATAAGGAAAACAGATGCCTTCAGGAACACATACAGTAGATTGATTAAATATTAAAAGTGATTTGCTTAGGATCACACCAGCAAACTAATGGCTACTGAAATGGACCTTGAGGTAGTCTTTCTCGTGCCGTTGGTGTTGAGTGAGTGGATGTGTGATACTTCAGGCAGCCCAGTAGCAGAATGACACGCAGTGACATCTACTAATCTCATTCAACACCTTGAAATGAGCACTAGAAATAATTCCCCTGTCGGTTAAGTAGCTGGATGACGGGGTCTTGGGCAGAGAGAAAAAATTCCCGCGTGTGGATCGTGGCTGAAGCACATTTTCCAAAACACCTCCATGATAGATCAAACTCCTAGTAAAAGCACCTGTCCACTTGTGTTTGGATATTTGTCACTCATTGAGTGAGGCCATCTGTTGCTGTGGACACATCACAAGGTTCAGAGTGAAGCCGGGTCACTCATGAGCAATTTATCTGGCCCTGGTTTGCCTTGATCCGACTGGACCGGCCAGCCAAGAAAAATACCAGCAGACGATCCTCTTCATGGTTGGTTGAAGTTCAAACTTTCACACAACCCCGGCGGCTCTTGTTAGACAGAAGCAAGCGTGAGTCTGCACTTACTAATGCCGCTATTGTTCAGCCATTAAGTACAAGAGCAAGAGGTGGATAAGAGGTTTGTGGAGGTGCTTTCTTGTGACCGCCCTCGACTACTGAACATCCAAGAAAAACCACTTGAAACAACAAAAACCCAACTGGGAAACATCTACTCTAGTTTGTAGAACTTCCAGGAACCTCAACCAGGTCAACATAAAGATTCACGAATAGAAAACTCATTATAAAGCCCACCAGGGAAACGTCTAGATTCTACAATTCTGCTTAAACCCAACCCCTAGGGACCCTTCGAGATTCTAGGGGCCCTTTACCGGCCAAGCAACCACTAAGATAGTTTTCCTGTTTTCCTGGTGGAGTTTGAAGATTCTACAAAGAATCTAGATTCTACATTTTACGTCTCTAATGTCAAACATCAACTTTTCACGCGTTATCACCAAAGTTGGGACAGAAAAGCGGTCGATGCGTTAAAACACGAAGATACCCAGGCTGACTTAAGGAGCACTCCGAATGCACGACCGCCGCTCCGTTTTTCTGTCCCACCATAATTACTTTCTTCCTTTTAAGATTTAGGTCGAACAAGGAATGCGGGCTGATCTCGCGGGGGCTGAGCAGTCTCCAACCAACTCGTGACTCCATTGTTAACTGCTGGAACCAAAACCAAGTCCAAGTTATTAAGAAGGCTGCAGAAAAAAAAAGGCTTAGCATTGTTTATAGTCTCTTACTCAGGTGAAACTTTAAGGTTCTCATTGATTTCGACATTTTTTGCCACAAAAATTGTCTCGCTGTGAACTTTGGAAGTGTCTATGCTGCTATAAAAAAATAGCGTTCGTTATAAAAATTGGGACTTTAGAGCCGCGACGTAGTAATAAATCAGGATATTGCGCGCGCTGGTTCAATAACTTGGGCAGTTTAGCACTGCCCCCCTATGGCCACTACATGTATTGACATATACTGTATATTTCACCCATTGCGGCGGATAATACACAAATAAACACAATACAATTACAAATGGAAAAAGAGCACAAAAAGCCATAGAGCACGTTAAGGTTTTTATTTCATTTTTCTCACA
>JAXIVH010000030.1:1704590-1709590 GCA_036785325.1 Urophycis tenuis | reverse complement strand
ATTTTAAATGGGATTCGGTTGAGAGGCCCACATCCAAAACTGCGGTGTTAAACCAAAGATTAATCTCACACACACACACAACTAGAGGTTTTTTCCCTCTCCATATATGGTAGGTGATTAGCTCATTAGCATACAGTGACCTCTTTAGCATTTAGCATGTGATGAAGCAGCACTCCTCTACGCTGAAACAGCAACTATGAAGAGCAGCTATCAAAGCTAGAGAGGAGAGCTAGTTAGAGCGAGAGCGAGAGAGAGAGCGAGAGAGAGAGTGAGAGCGAGAAGCGAGAGAGAGAGCGAGGCAGCCCAGGAATAAGGAACTGGATTACGGTTGGAGGAACGGAAAAAGGCCCCATAAGGTTTCTTTGGGGCTTATGCGTGTCGATGTGTTACTGCAACGACAGCACACGTGTTCCTGGCGTGCGTTCACCGGGTCAGTTACTACAGCTGGTGTGGGGAGAGTTCAGCTCTTTGAAGAGGGCCAAAGCTAACATCAATAAGGCTAAACGTTACCATCCCAGTAACAAGCCTGCTGCAGCCCGCCTATCAGGGAAATGGGGATGTCCAGTTGAAGTATGTATACATAATACACACATAATAATATACACACGTGTGCACATGCCATTTTGTGGCCGCCTTCGTCCAAAGCGTGTTGCAACACAGAGTGCACGGGGTTCGGCGTTTGGTGGGAATCGAACCCACTCACCCCTGGCGCTGTTCCCCACCAGGCAGTCGGCGCTATAAGGAGGGTTTCCCATGACGTCACACGCATTCCAGGCCGCCACCTTGGCGCTTCCCCGCCATTTTAAAAAAGAGAACACCGACGGCCGGTCGCTTGGGTTGCTCTAGAACGCTCGGTTCGAGGCGTACCAAAGAAGGCAGCCTGGAATGTGCTTTTGGAGCTTGCGGGGACATGGGGGTGGGGATGTGGGAGTGGGGGTGTGGGGGGGTGCTGTACCTGTCCCTGCTGAGGCTGTGCGATGATGATCTGCCCGGGCTGGATGGTGGTGGCAGCCTGGCCCGCCTGCTGGCCCTGCTGCTGCTGCTGGACCTGCACCGCCCCGGGCTGCTGGGCCAGCGTGAAGTAGTACTGGACCGGCTCCGCCGGGGCCACCGACTGACGCACCTCCTCCTGAAGGGCAGAGGACACGCGCAGCCACGCACACGCACACACACAGGCACGCACACGCACACACACACGCACACGCACCCCACACACAGGCACGCACACGCACACACACACACACACGCACACACGTCAGTTATTCACAGACACACACACACACAGACGTGGAAAGGGCCTATCAGTCCGTTACATCTCCATGAATTATTGTTGCGGCTGTAATCGTAGAGGAGTGCCGGTGTGATGAATAACTGATGGGGCCGAGGCCAGGGATGAGTAATGTAATCTGGGCCGCAGATCCACTGACATGGCTGACACCCCCCCCCCCCCCCCACACACACACACACACACACACACACCCAAGCGTCACCCCGAGTCTATGCAGCAGGGATGGATCCCAGAGCCAGGGGAGCCGCGCTAACGGTTGTTTTTTTTGAAATACTGAGAAACGCAGGAGAAATGTAGTGTGTGAACCCAACAAACCAATGAACATCTGTGGCAACTCTGGAGGCCAGTGGACTGATGAAGGCCCAGATATGGCTTTGCAAAGACCGCTACGTCGTTCATCATTCAGTCTTTGCTCAAAACTACTTTGACACTTAGGCAATACATTGTCACATTGTTCCGCTGTTTTACAATCTAAATCAAGTATGATAGAAGGTAATAGTGTTAACACATACCACAAACGGTATGCCATGTGTTTTCATTAGCGTGCAGCATTTAACTGTAATGAACCTCGGCTGGAGGTTCAGATACCGAGATCCATATTGATATGTTTCAAATGGCCCAGGACTATGGCGATAGTCATCCAGCTGCAATCACATCAGTGAATCAATGATTCAATCAGCGCTCAGCAGCAATACTGCCTCTGGAGATGCAAGGGACGCTGTGTTCTTTCACAGAGAGAGTGGTGTGTGTGTGGGTGGGGGGGGGGGGGTTGACTTGGGGACCCTCTGCAGGTCATAGCCTTGTTCTGTTGCACCTCGACGTCCTGCTATTGGTCGCAGCAGCCCACCTGCACCGGTTCTAGAAACTTTTACCATGGCTTCTAGAACTCCTGCCATTGTCCCGGAGCTCCCGCCAATTGGTTCTAGAGCTGCTGCTGCTGTGGCCGCCGCCATGGTGGACCGTGTGCTGGCCTCGGGGCCGCGACATGCCGTGGCCGTCTCCCCGTCACCAGAAGCATAAACACCCCTCTCCCAGCTCCTTCAGGACACAGCTGAGAGTGTAGGATGTTTACACTCCAGGAGACAGTAACCGTGGCGATGCCCCTCACATTCCACTCTCTGCTGTTGAAATCGGGTTGTTTCAACCATCTCTCTCTCTCTCTCTCTCGTTCGACAGAAGTAGTCACCGCTCACAGTCAAAGTGCGAATGCTAAGTAAGGAAGTGGTTGTTGCTGAAAAGGATCTACATACCCAGGCAGTGTGTGGGGGTGGGGGGGGGGGGTTTGCTATTGGTTGTCAGGGGCAACAAGAAGCTGCAAACATCCGACTGAAAGCCTTCGAGTGTCAGAACGCAGCTTCCAGTCAAGGATGTTTACAGCACCTCCAAGTCGCCAGCAGTGAAACTGCACCCCGTGAATGTGTCACGCGCACACGCACGCACATACATACATACATACATACACACCGCACGTTCACCCACCTGGCGTTTGGGGGCTTGATGTCGTCCCGGGCACAATGTCGATCAGGAAGTCAAACTGGTCGAACTTTGTGATCGCCATGGCGATGTCGTTCCTCTGCGGGGACACACGTGGTACAAAGGGGGGGGGGGGGGGGGGGTTGGTTAGGGTTCGACCGGCGCTGTAACACCAATAGACGTGGTTGACTAAATATAGTCAACAACACGAGCTGGCGTGCCGTGAGCCGTGTGCGAACGGCGCTCCGAAAATAACCCACAACAAAATGTCATGAATCAAACGAACGCCGCCGCCGCCTCACACACACACCCAGGCTGGCCGCTTTGAGGACTTGTTGAGAATTCGGGCAAACATTCGTGTGGACGTTTCTAAATAAAGAACGTGTTTACAGTGGAGACCCTGGTGCACAGAGACACACACCTTCGCACCCGTCACCAGGAACACTGTAGCCCTCCAACCCTGTGTGCTGCCCTCCCCCATTTTCCACAGGATATTGGCTTTCAGGACCTTTCAGGACCCCCCCCCCCCCCCAATCCCATTGTAGCACGTTCCTCCATCACAATCTATTTATAGGCACTTGATTAATGTCAGGCAACACCAGGTCAGATCCACACTTTCTCTATTGATGAGCGTTGCCATGGTGACCCCAATCAGCATGGCCCCGGGCACAATGGGGTCCAGACTGTTGCCGTGCGTGTACGTGTGTGTGTGTGTGTGTGTGTGTGTGTGTGTGTATGTGTGTGCGTGCGTGCGTGTATGTATGTATGTGTGTGTGTATGTGTGTGCGTGTGTGTCTGTGTGTTTGTGTGCGAGTGTGTGTAAATGCACGACGTAACATCGCACATGCATGAGGCCCATACGTCACACCTCACCATCTGCGGTGTTAGATGTAATTAGCGTGTTGTGGTCGCGGAGCACGGAGGAGCAGGGTTCTATTTAAAGTGTGCGCCGCAGCTTGACAGCTAGAAAAAAGGTTTCATTGTAAAAAAAAAAAAAGTTAAATAAAATCCTCTGAAAGACATACTAGGAGGGAGATTTCACAAGTGTCTTTCGTGAGTTAGGAAAACACTGTTACAACTCGGCCCTCAGGAAGATGATTCAGAAATTCCTGGATTAAGTTTATATTGTCTTTCTTAAGACGGTCTAATTTGCACACGCACAGGGTGCTCAAACACACACACACACACACACACACACACACCTCATCTCATGGAGGAAGCGGTGCTTTGCAGCTCTAATGTTCTTCCACACAGCGTGCCCTTCATGACACCCAGGTGTGACAAGCCACACTAACCCCCGCCAGACCACCACCTACACACCTACACCTTCCTCCTCCACACCACCCTGCTGTCCCATTACCCCTAACCTCATTCCAATAGTCCTCACTATTTAGCCCTGGCATGAGAGTGAAGCCAAAATGGCCCTGGAGGGAAAAGTGGGTCACAAGCGTTCCTGCCCAGATTTACTTTCAAGCTTGATATGGAGAGAGAGCGAGAGAGAGAGAGAGAGAGTGAGAGAGAGAGAGAGAGATTAGAATGGGGCCTTAGATCATACACAGATTAATATACTGTGTTTGTGTGTACTACATGATGTAACAAACCAAATCAGTAATGAAAGACCAGTGACGTCTGTGTGTGTGTGTGACGTGCGCGTGTGTGTGTGTGCGCGCGACGTGCGCATCTGTGTGCGTGCGCTACCTGCAGCGTGCGTCTCTTGTTGTCCTCAGTGTGGATCCAGGCTCTCAGGGTGAGCTCTGTGATGAAGATCTGGGCTGCCTTGGCGAACAGCACTGGAGCCTCAGCGCTGATCATCTGGACACAAGGGGCATCACAGCTGGGTTAGTGTCACACACACACACACACACACACACACACACACACACACACACACACACACACACACACACACACACACACACACACACACACACACACACACACACACACACACACACACACACACACACACACACACACACACCCAAGGTTAGCTGAGGTTACCCTTCGTTTTAAGGGGTTCTGGCTCAGATTCTGTCCCTTAACATCCTTGGTAAGAAACAGAGCATGGCTGAACGGGCTGAAACTAACACTTTGTACCGGGGCGACAGAGTTGTAGCATTTGGTCACACCCATTTTCCTTTGCCTTTTCGATCCGGTATTTGCATGTCCTTTGTCGCGTAGCATCCCAGTGTGTACAATTGTTTTTTCCAAAGATTCATCCACTTAAATAAATTGAAAG
>JAXIVH010000030.1:1640747-1703247 GCA_036785325.1 Urophycis tenuis | reverse complement strand
AACACGCACGCACACACATGTCCTCACAAAGCCAGGGCTTCAGCAGAACTTAGCTTAACTTGTCGACCGTGCAGCAAAGTGAGCGCAGAAAGAGGTTATGAAACCTTCAGCGCCGGTTTATCGGAGGTACACACAGTAAAGCAGAACCGCGCCGTCACCACCACAGAGTTTCTGATATCCCAGGCTAAAAAGTGTCGACAAACTCATTTCCCCGCGTCTTACTTTGAATTGAACACAAGAATGTGAGAGATGTGTTGTAATGTTTAACCAGTATGGGTATGTCATGGTAACTAAATGGAAAAGCGGGTGGAATAGTACACAATTAAGGCAAGACGTTGGGGAAAAAACGAGAAGGACTTTTAGCAGTAAAAAAGCGCGCCGTGGGGTGTTTTTCCGAACGCTCTAAATCATAAAGGCCTGTGTACATACGCTTCACCAACATTCATCGGTATTGCTCACTCATTGTTCTCCACCAAGTCAA
The DNA here is from genome assembly GCA_036785325.1 of Urophycis tenuis. NCBI lineage: Eukaryota > Metazoa > Chordata > Actinopteri > Gadiformes > Phycidae > Urophycis > Urophycis tenuis. Next base: position 1,702,766 of record JAXIVH010000030.1, on the reverse strand, counting down.
CACCGGCCCGCTCACCCACCAGAAGGGTAAAGTATTGGCATGGCTACAGTACACCAGGTAAATGATCTACCGTGACAAAACATTTAAAAAAAAAAAAAAAAAAGGAATTACACATTAACCACAGGGCCATAAACCCATGTGACACTCTCATAGAGGATACGGCGTACTTGAATAGCCTGTGCTTTACCGGGGAAAACACGCTCCGGCGGCTTTTGCACTAGAAACGGCCAGAAAGGCGGCGCGGCGAGGCCGGCGCTGACCCGCGAGCGAGGGGCCCGCGCCCTTGTCCCCGGGCCCGCGACGGCCAGAACGACCACAACGTCCCCGCACACTTTGCCCTTGGTTCTGCTCTAAGCCAACTCCAGGAAGTGCTAGTCACTGATCCGCCAAGGTCATTCCACGGAGAGGAGAGACGGACTGTGGAGGGAGGAGGGAGAGCGAGGGAGCGAGAGAGCATGAGATTGAGTGAAGTGGAAAAAGAAAGTGGCGGGGGGGAGGGGGGGGAGAGGTTGTGGGGGAGGTCGGGAGGCACTGGTTTTCCAACTTTCACTGCAGCACCTGAGTGACCCCTGTCATGCTAGCAGCCTGTGCCGTCTATGTACCTTTTTTGTTAGCAATAATACATGAACTTTGGCTGGTGTGGATTATGTGTCCTTAAGTTTACCCCGCTCGCTTTTCCCCCTGCACGGTCGCCCTCTCTCTCCCCCTCTCTTTGTACTTTCATCTCTCCCCTGCGCGTCTCCCTCTCGCCGCCGAGAGAGAGAGAGAGAGAGAGAGAGACTGCGGGAGGCGCGCTAACATTCCTGTGACCTTCATCCGTTGTGAGGGCCCAGTCTCTGTCGTCAAAGTGGGCCGGGCTTAGAGCAGCTACCTGCAGATTCCCCGCTGGAGGAAAAAAAAAAAAAAAAAAAAAAAAACCTTGCTAAACCCAAAGCCACCCACCCCCCATGGCTTCTAGCATTGCCATCATGGAGCGACGCGCACATACATTAAACTACCATGGCAGCAAGGGCAAAGGACCGCACATGACGCAGCCGTGGTCACCTTGGCCACAGGCTAGGAGGCTACACTGTGCGCGGGTGCCGTGTTTTGGTTAGCAGGGCGAGCGTGCGTGCTTGCGTGCGGCTAGCAGTTGCTAATTTATTTATTCTCGTCGCCAGATGTGCCTACGGTGCAGTGTAAACCACAGATAATATTCTAATGCAATGCAGACACCCTGCCAACCTTTAGATCTGGCAGCGAGGGACTTCAACTTAAGAGTTATTTTTAGTCTCCCCCTCGCTCTCCCTCTCCCCATAGGGTCTTGGGTTTAGTCAGAGGAACTAGTGGAAACCTTCAATTAGGTAGGAGGGAAGGGAAAAGGAATTAAATGAGGGGGGGGAAAAAAAAAGGGAAGAGATGCCCTCCCACGATTCTTTCACAAGACATCAGATCAAACCGGCACACCGTGCTCCCCTCCTAGGCCCCCATCCCTGAATGTGACAGGCTGGCATTCTGTATCTTCCCAGAGTCGGACATTAGGGTTGGGGGGGGGGCAACTGCACATCCAAACCCAGCGACCCCGTGACATCCAGGATCACCGGATGAGGATAGTGACTCAGGAGCGAGGAACAAGCAAGAGGGAAAAACTTGGAAGGCATTGTGCTCTGCATCACCGCCGGTACCAGACTAAAAACCAACGGGATTTGAAAACAGCAACACCTGGAGGCGAAAATAACCACAGACCGAACCAGAAGAGGGGAGTGTGTTCGCCACAATGCCCAGAGGTAACTTTGGGCCCAAAAAGCAAAGAGGACCACAAACAAAAACACACAAGCGACGCTCGGCTCAACTGACATGCACACACACACACACATCAACAACAACACGCGCACTTCCAACAGCTTAGCAGCACAACTTCCCAACACAGAAGAATGCATCTGCCTGCACGGAGGGCTCTGGGAAACACCGCGGACGAGTGCCGGGCCGCGTCGGTGCAGCGCCAAAGTGACACTTGAAGGACAAGTAACAGCAGTGAACACAGGCCAACAAGCGCTCCGGGCTCCGGCCACAAAAACAACAGACGGAGGGGGAGAGAGAGAGAGAGAGAGGGAGAGATAGAGAGAGAGAGAGAGAGTCGGACTCGGAGACAAACACCAGACAAGTGTCTGAGAAAGGCAAACAGAACCTACCCAGCTCTACATTAGCCACTTTGTCCACGTCTGTTTGTTTTTTTGGTTTGTTTTGTAGACTTACCCCCGGGTGTCCTTCATGGTGAGAGGTTTTGCCGTGTCAGGGTGGAGGTTGGGGGAGGTTGGGGGAGGTGGGAGGGGGGGGGGGAGAGCCGAACAAGAGAGCCGAACAAGACCGCTTGAGAGGAGAGTGAGAGGAGGAAAAATCAGGGGCTGACAGAAAGTCTCCCCCCAGCCCCTCCACTTCCTGCAGCCCCCACCGCTTCTTGCCACTATACAAAAGGCACTCTGGCTCCACTCAACGCCCCCCCACCCCACCAAAAAAAAAAAAAGAAAAAGGGAAAAAAAAAAAGAATACGCTCCAGCTTGGACACACAGCCTCCCACTCCCTCTGCACCCCTCCCCCCTTGTATCTGTTACTCTCTTTTTACACACCGCCTTGTCTGCGAGTAGACCCCCCCCACCAAGCCCTCCCTTCACTCTTCTCTCCCACTTCAACCTACAGCCGTCAGTCTCCTAGCGGTGCCCTCGGCTGGTCCCACAGCAAAGTTGCGTATTACTTGTCTTTTTTAACTCCATGGCGGGTCGCCCTCCCCATAACACTGCACTGTGAGCTGACCCCTGCAGCTTTAAGGCCGCTTTAAGAGGAAAAACCAAGAGGAGAGATTATAAATTAGTAAGCCAGCAAGGCAGGCAGGCAGGCAGGCAGGCATGCAGGCAGGCAATCAGCACAGCGGCACTGCCGAGTCCCGGACAAAATCTCCTTCAGCCTCCTTTCCCTTTAACTTTCAAGAGTAGTCAATCTAGCCTGCTACATGAAACTAAACCCCGCCTCAGGCCCCAGCAACCGGCCCACTCTGACGCATTCCACCAATGACACAGAAAGGTCCTTGTGTCCCATTGGCTGCCACAACGACCCATCAGCGCCGACACGTCCTCCCGGCTCCTCCCACCTTCTGTCTGCCCAACCCCTTTCACAGAGAGACAACTTCCTGTTCTAAGTTACCTTGAGCCGCAGGATAGGGGTCAGGGAAAAGAAAAGAGGAAGAGAAAGAACAGCGAAGAATAGAGACAAAAAGAGCAGATAAAGTTGTGGAAAGCGTCCGAGGGTGTGCGTGTGTGAAGGGGCGGCGGGGTGGCGGTGGTGTCTTGCCTCTGCATGGTGTCTCCTCTGGCCGCTCTCGCTTGACGCACGGTTGGACGGAGAAGAAAGGAACCACAGGCTGCTCTCTGACAACTGCTCTCTGCTTATTTACAATGTCAAACTAAATGTCTCCCTCTGCCCCGCCTCCACTCCGCCGCTACAGGCTGGCTGCGCTGTGATGCAGGCGGCCACGCTGCTCTGCCACTGGCTGACAAAAGTGTCAAGATGGATGCCGCATGTTGCAGCCACATGATTTAGAAGTGCAAAGGCATACCGGGCGGACGCCGCTGTCTCATACGTGCGCGTGCACACAAACGCACATTTTGTCCTTGCTCTCTCATTCATCCTTGCTCACAGTCACAGGTAAACACCAACATCCAGCCTTTAGCAATGCTGAACACTGCATGAAATAGTTTGTTCGTGGGTATATTAGCAATGAGAATCAATATGCCTCAATGGGTTGTTGTTTATTTTTTCTGCCAAAATTCTGTTAATTGAGGCTGTTTAACATTCATAGTTACTCGTGTCTACATATCCTTCAGCTAATCACACACAACTAGGCCATTTCAAAAGGTCTTTCTTTTGACAACCATAATCAGCAGAGCATATCAACCAGGTAGCAAAGGGAAGGGGAGAAACGGTTCTATTCTGCTGTTCTGTTTGTGGGTAAACAAGATGGAGGAGATACGGGCGAAACTGAGTACACAGACATTGTTGTATGACCCCAAAAAAAGATGCTCACAGCAACTTGTACAATTAAAATGTCATCACAAAAACCACGTCTGCAATGTCCTATAATGCCCTTCTGGTTAGCTGGCCACTGGTTAAAAGGTGCGTTGCAAACTGATGCTCCACACACTGCCCTTTACACTGGAACACAAACACAGGGCAACACAGCCACAATGCATATTAAAGTGACAGCAATCATGAGCCATAGGGGGTGTGAATAAACTAATAAACTCCTGAACCATAGCTTATAGTAGGGGACTGTCGCTGAGGATGGTGGAAGTGACCGTCAGCTTATCCTGCATATAACTGCAAGTCCCCCCCCCCCTCCTCCCATAGGGACAGGGAGCAAAGCTAGTCCATCAATGAACACACTAGAGGGGGTGATGGGGGGGATGGGAACCGGAAGGATGGATAAGGACAGAGAGGAGATCCGCGACAGAACAGGAGGGCTGGAATAAGAAGTGAAGAAAGACTCTAGAGAAACAAAGCTAAATGCTCATTCTATTTTGGTGCAGGAACGAGAGCAGGCACCGTGGCTGGCCGGTTAATGATTAGAGCGAGAGGAGGCTGCACAAAGATTAATCTATTTTAGCAGCGAGGCTACCCAAAATGCCTCCATGATGACATCTGACAAGGTCACAGCAAGAATGAAAAAAAGACCTTCCCATGACTTCTCCGCCTCTAGGAGGGCTGTGTTTACCATCGCCAACACTGTTTAGACATAAACATGCACCATCCGGGCTTATTTTATTCACAAACACACCGCAATGGAGCCCGTATGCATTACTTTAAGCAAACAAAAAGATGAACACATCCTGTATGTACAATCGACTGGGCTAAACAGATGGAAGGCATTGACAAATGGCACTAAATACGGATCACTAAGAACTAAATAAATACATGATTAAATTAAACTTGTCATGAGCGACAAAAACGAGTCTTGATACTGTTAATAATCTACTTCACATGGTAAGCCAGGGCAGAACTTTGTGAACTGTGAAATAATAATACCAAGCGCAATGCCCCCCGCTCGTGTCAGAGCTCTTCTTTTTACTGGCTGTATGAAGAGTTGGGTGTACAATACATGATAGGCTGGGCTACCTTGTGAAGCTGCAACAAATAAAACCCAATTTCAATACTGCGGGCTACGATTATAACAATGTGAATGTATATCAAACCGTAGTTGTAATGGTCCAACTGCAAGCTGGTGTATACCACTTGGGGAAGGCATAGCCATTTATGACAAGGATAACTTTAGAAACCTCTACATGACCAGTCAGTGACGCCTCTATTTGGCAGTTAAATAAAACAAGTCGTTATCAGGACAGAATGGGGGCAAAATAGCCAAAGTCTAGCTAACGCCGGGAAATCGTACGGTTTCACGACCCGCCAATATTTGTTTTGAAAGGTAAATACATCAGCTACATTTCTCGGGAATGCATGGGATACTGCGGCCAATAAAGTTTTTTAATTATTTTAACAGGATGCTACCAGAACAAAGTTTAGCAGTGGGCATTCATTTGTAGTTCAAACATTAGCGAGTGTTCATTGTTGTCTGTGAATCTTAGCTAGCTCATGGGGATCTTTTTGTTAGCTTGATTCAGATACACATATAGCATTTTGCTCACACTGCACATCAAGGGTCTTTTTATATGAATTTGCCACTGGACAGCAAGTAATGCCCCCCTAATGAAAGTTTGCAAAGCTTTACAGAGCTGGGAACAAGTAGTCTAACCAATAAAGACAACGTTTGTATCTGTCCTTCAGACCAATCAAACCTCGGACTAGATTCCACCAATCAAGGTTTTTATGGCCAAGTTCGCTCAGCTACTGACGCCATTCGGGATCCAACATGCCTGGGCGGTTCATTTGACAATTACACAAATGAGAGCCAAAATGGTGGAGCCACTATGTCAGTTTCTCGACCGCCTCTGATCCCGTCTGTGGGCCACCAATAAGCGCCTCAGAGAGCGAATAGGGAAATGGCGCCTATGTTCGTCTTCCAAAACAATCGTCTATTGGTCAAGAAGAGCAAATGAAAAGACGCGAATAAATTGCCACTACTTTCACCCAAACCAGCATGCTGTCTTATAATCATTTTACACATAAATACATTTTTAGGTCTTACTCACTTTGTTTTGCGTGTTCGAAGAGAAGTCCGCCTGAGTCTATTATTTATTTTATTTAGCTAACAACGGGAAACAAGATGGCGTCTATTCGAACCGGAAACAGTTTAACGTACGCACGTAGTGACGTCGCCGTTTACGGACCCTACATGGAAGGCATGTTTGCGATTGTGTAGAATGCAGAGGTCGCGGCAAGGTGCCTCATGAATCATGGTTTAAATATTACAATACAATGCTATGCTACAAATCATATGGTTCAACCGAAACGTTTTTTTTACACTTAACTGACATTTTCAACAGGAAAAAACGACCCTCGAGGCATGGATTTTTTTGTAAAAAAAAAAAAAATGCATCAATGCTATTATTTCAAAGTATCACAAAACATGTATACATTTATAGAAGAAAAACAAATACTTCTTTCATATATTTGAATTAAAAAAAAATCAACACTCCAAAGCAAAATACCAAATTAAGTCACCAATGCAAATACAGCAGAAATCCAAAACCCCAAGCAAATTTAGCGACAACGTGACAACAATGGCGTCATCAGAAGCAGAAACTATTTCCTGGCAACAAGTTCCAGGAGGGTGGAGGTGATTTTGTCCAGACTGCTGGTCTGCTGGGGGCCCCTGGGCCCGCGGTATCCCTGCTCCCGGTGGTACGAGGGCGGGGAGGCGGCGCGGCCGCCGAAGAAGTCCGGGACGTTGGGCTGGTACTCGTAGTGGTAGTCGCCAGACCCCTGGAAGCGCTGCCGGTCCGGCTGCTCTGGGCGTGGGCCGTGTGGCGCCCGGTGCTGCGCGACTCCTCCGAAAACCTCTGCAAGAGGGACGCAGAAGAGCATAACGCGGCCGGGCCATGGGAACAGACACTGTGGGCTTCAGCTCAATGTAGAACGCAATACAACACATAAATACACGTGTTCGAAGTGAACAACTGAATGTAGGTATAGCGTCAGCTTAAAAAAAAATCTAATTAATTAAAAAGACATTGAAATTCCCTTCAAATATCCTTTGATTAAATATGCCCAACAGGCCGCAGGGCAATCAGCCGCACGTAACGCATCACCCTGACCGATGGCGGGGATGGATATCGATTAAGCGCGTGCTGATCAATCGATGGCGTACCCTCGTATCGCTGTCTACTTGAAACGCCGGCGTCCGGGTGCACGGGCCGCCGCTGTTCCTGGAACCTCTGGGCGTCCGGGCCTCCCTGCTGCTCCTCCTCCCAGCCCGCGGGGTCCTGCGAGGGCCTTGGGTTCGGGTGGGCGTCCATCGCCCTGGAGTATGTATCCGTTGCCCTCGGGTGGCTCTCCGTCTGTGGCCTCCGCTGCACCCCGTCCCTGAAGGCGTCCCTGCCGGCCCTCCTGGGCTCACCGCGAGGAGGAGCAGGAGGAGGAGGAGGAGGAGGCGGCGATGGCGCCCGCGCGGCCCACTGGGCCTCGCTCCGGTGGTTGTAGTCTCGGGAGATGGCCGCCGAGTCCGGGCGACTCTGCTACACACACGCACGCGCGAGGGGGAATAAGAGTGTTCGATTTTAAAGTCTTAAAGTCTTAATGGCACGGTGATGAAAACAGATGGTTCCCCAAGTTGCATTCATTCATTCAATTGATTTATAAATTGCACATCGCAGAGCACTTCATTGCAATCGCGTAAACAAACCGCGCCGCTCCCAGCTCCCTTCCGACCCGACGCGTCTCTCGCTTCAAAACAGGCTAATGACCGCGGCGCTACCGAGGAGATTAGTGAAAGGGAAAGTAATTAGTGAGCTTATCTGCCTAATAGCCCCGCTAACAAAAGGTCACAGTTGGCAAACCTGTACTTTAGTTCAGAAATCGGTGTCTTTTTGCTCATGTTTTAATGAAAGGGGGGGGGGGGGGTCAGAATGGGTAACACCTCTCAGCTAATAAAGTTTAAAATTAGAGTAAATAACATGGATTCAACATGGAGCATAAATTTTTCCTGTACTTGCATGGGATTCATCTGATGCACTGATCTCCTGAATTCCGCCCCCCCCCCCCCCCCATCCTGGTGGATTAATAAAGTTATCTTGATCCCTACTGCCTCCAGAAATATGTAGGCTGGGCTACTAGCAGACCCCAAATTCCCCTGCAGATGTACATGGTGAACAAGCCCATCTCTGTGCTGTGCTGTGAGGGACTAGTATCAGGGTGTGTGTGTCCCTGGCTTTTTCTCACAACAACCAGGGATAGAATTCAGCTCACCACTACCCTGGCCAGGAACATAATGTGCAGTATATTCGGATGAAAAGAAATTATATATTGTAATGGTTATTTCATAAAAGCCATGTACATCAAAAATATAGACGGCGTGGTGATCTGGACAGGAATAGAACACATACCAAAGTCTTCTCAGACTTTTTGGCTTGGAATTCCTTCAGGAGATTACATAGTCGACTCTTGAGGAAGTGCGCCTCTTCCCCATTCTCAATTTCAATGTTTTTCTAGAAGGAAACCAAAAATGCATGCAATTAAATGTTTTTTTTTTTGTATCAACACAAGGAATGCCCGGTATGGTGTAAAATGCATGTTTTAAATTCTTACCAATAAATCGAAAACCTTTCCGCCATCTTTTGGTTTTTCAACATTTCCCTCTGTGTAGCCATCAGTTTGATACATGCTCTAAAAAACAAAAACAAAGTTTAAGTGCCAAAGAGAAGCGTATAATTAAAAACGTGCCCCATGTTATGTCAAGAATGCGTGTCTCTACATTTGACTCGGCGTATGGGTCGAGTCTTTGGGCTCCATGGGCTTCAGGCCATTCCCTGCTCTGCCTCGATGGACGAGGGTCCTCAGACACCGCAAATCCATCCGACTGCATTAACCTGAGAACAGGAATGAACCGCCACGTATATACATTAGAACGTGTAGTCTTTTGGATTTGTCTGATATAGCATGGAGTGTTTAATCCAAATCAATAATCCAACACTCACATCCGCTTGGACCCCTCCATCTCCTCTTGAGTAGCATCCGAGAAGCGACTCTTCCTCTTCCTGATGTCCTGGCTGCTTGCGTTCCGCTGCAGGAAGCGTCTGAACGGCTCCGGGATCTCCGACATCCCCCTGACAGCCTCCGGCATCTTCTGGTAGGGGGACCCTGCTTCCCGGGGGAGCGCTGGCGTCTGGTCGCGCAGGGCTCCCACCATCTCAAACAAGTAATCTCTGTCCAGCGGCTGGTGCTCGGCGTTCCTCCTGGGCTCCGGGTTGCCGCGTCGATCCTGATCCGGGTAGCCCGCCGCTCGGTGGCCATAGTCGTCTCCGCCGGACTCGTCCGGAGGCCCTCGCCTGACCCCGTCGTCGAAGCGGTCGCCTTGGCGGGGATAGTCGACGGGGCCTCGGCCGGGGGCCTCCGGAGGATAGCGTGGTCCACGGGGGTGTCCGCCCGGATTCTGTCGCTCGGAACCTGCCGACATGTAGGCGTACGCACTGCGGTTGCTGTGGTTGTCATCGTCGCCGCCGCCACCGCCGCCACCTGGACATGTCTCCTGAGGGCCATGTGACGGGTAGCTCCTCCCATCGGTGGCGGCGGCCTCGTTGGCGCGGGCCCGCTCCCTGCGGAGCTCCTCGGAGTAGAACTGCTTGAGGGGGTCGCTCTCTGGATGCGGTCTTCTGTACGACGAGGCCTCTCCTTCGTACGCCTCACTGCGGGGCATCTCCTCCACAAAGCCGCGCATGGGACGACCCTCTGCGCGCGGCAAGGGGTAATCCCTGTGCTGCCCACCCCCCATGGGGTCTTCAGAGTAGCCCCTGTGGTAATCCGAGTCCATAAACTCTGGTCGGTCGTGATCCTCTTCCATGTAACCGTCCTGATGGGGAGGCCTGCGCCTTTCGTACTGCCCTCTCCCTTCTTCTTCTGGGCCGAGGTAATGGTCCTCTTGATGGAAAGGCGGTGGCTGCCCCTCATGGTGGGAGTAATGACCCGAATTATGCACTGGTCCTGGGTACGGTGGGGCACCTCGGTGCCCTGCATTCGGTGGAACATTCTTGTATCTTTGCTTCTGTGGAACTGGCCATTGGAATGAAAGCAGAATTCACAGAAGTAAAAAAAAAACTCAATTAACTCAATTTTAATTCTTACCTCTAAAATAATAATTGTACAGCTTGGCTGTAGTACCAACAACACTACAACGACTAAAAATGCTGTTATTTTAAAGGACAAGGAACATACCTCTTGTGATATTGGATTTGCCTTCATTTCGTCTCATCGGCTGAAACAAATAACAGTTAAAACTTAAAATCTTACTCAAGTAAGCATTGATTGCACCGATTCATTTTCAACCCATCATGGATGTTAAGAAAATGTCGGTTGCTCACCCTTGGCGTGCCTCGTCCGTCCTGGCGTTCTACGACCTCTGACTTGGCTCGTATGACCTTTGCTGGTTGGTTGAAAGTGGTTGAATTGTCCCAGGTCACCAGGTCTTTCCGTTGTGTCATCTGTCATAAGAATACGTTTTTTTTTTTTTTCATGGAAGGAAGTATTTTTATTTTCTAATCTTCAGTCATGCTGCAACAGCTGAAACTGAGATAATGAGGTCCGTTGTCATTTTGCCTACCAGGTATTTCTGTCTGTGTTTGCGGCCGATGATGTGGATTATCATGTTGGGTAGATTTCCCTCCACGCTACATAGCCGACAGAAGTACCTCGGGCCGGGCTGAGGGTCAGTGGCATCCGAACCAATCACCTCCTCCAGATGATTTAAACCTTTGAAATCAGATTGCTTGTCACCATTCATCCAAGATAAAGATATACTGAATCTAATTAAAGTCACTGATGTCATTTCAGACAAAAGTGTGTGCCAAAACAATAATTGTGAATTGAATGTGAATTGTTGTAAATTGTTGTTAACCCTTTGAAGGAATAATAGAAGGATAATTAAAAAGAAATTCACCAATGATGGGTTCATCCAGGTTCAAGTATTGTAAATACTGCTGGATGTCTTCAAATTCCGGAACAATGTGATTCCCAATGGCAAGACCTGATCGAGCAGACAGGAAGCTGTTAAGCAACAGTTAGATAGACATACTTGACCAAAACTGATAGGCTATGGAAGTGATTTGTTTAGTGCAGTGCTTCAGTTAATGTACATTTGTTATTGGTAGCTATGTTTTCATGTACAAAACTCAATCGCTATACAGTAGAATATACTAGTACAAACGGTATTGGTTTGTGAGTTGCATTCCCGTTTAGACAATCAGCAGCGTTCTTCCTTTCTCAACCAATAGTTGATGAATGGATGGATCAGAAACAACTAGCCTTATGGTGGCATCCATGTATAACCTCCTTGAACCATTTTTTGTTCACAGGGCACCATCTTCTCTCTTCTCTTATGCATTTGCATCACAAAAATCGACAAAGCGCCATTTCAAAATGGAAAAAAGATGAAAGTATCAAAGAGTTGTATAATTCTTGGAAGTGAATAAGAGATTTTTTCTAAAAGTCTTTAAAGAGGTTAGTGGTTTCAGAGCCAACATCCAAAAAACCTGCAACCTGCAGGCATGGAAAATCCAGAATACTTGTCCTCTGAAAAACGCATCATATTGATTGACCTCATTACATTTCTCTGATTGGTGCATGGGCAAGCCCATCTGAATCAATGCACCAAAATAAATAAAAGCCACATTTATATTAGATTGTATCCTGTTATTTGATGTTCCAGAATTAATTTTGGTCTACATTGGTTCAGGAAAGGGACACCAGAGTCCACAAATGATGACCCACCAGTAGTCATCTTCAGACCAAATGCCATTTTCTGGAACTCAACTTTTTTTTTTTTTCCAATACCAACAGCTTGGATTTGAAGTAGCACATTAAAAAGTGCTTTACACACAAGCACAAAAAGGTTCAGGTGCCAAGACTAACGACTTGGCTGAACAGCGTTTTCAGCCACTTCTTAAATGGCTCAATGGACCCGGCTTTACAGGTCTCCACAGGGAGAAGGCTGCAGGGGCTGCCAGCAGTGCCTCCTCCCAACAAAAGCTCTGTTCCCAACAATCAGAACATCCTGGTGTATCGCCGATGTGGTTCAGTGTCGGGAGAACAGATATTTCGGCAGTTGTGCGTGTGTCAGTGTCAGGTCAGTTAGGGGTGGAAAACAAGGAGCATGTGGACGACCTTTTGAGGGTTCCCTGTGGGACATTTCTGAACCAGTGGTCCATTAAAAAAAAAAAAGTTCCTGATGATTCAGCCAGGGCATGATCCTTCAAGCTTCGAACACAAGCCGTAGTCGTCCAGCACAAGGAAAGGAGCAGTGTATATTTGGGACAAATTAATGAATATCCGGGCTAATCACAACCTTCCGACTTTGTAGCCCATCAGGATTTGTGTGTTATGTGGACATACATTGTAATGATCAGCCTGATTATGTGTAAAATAGGGCTTATCTCTTCGATCTGGCTTTATCAGAGCATGTCTGATAGTTGAAAAATCGCAACACTTCCTGCTAGGAAACGGTGATGTATCCTTGGTCCCCAAGATAATTTGGAGGCCGAATAACCTTCTTGTCTGACAGCTTGAGCCATTTGACAACTGGAAAACACCTGGAGATGTAGGCAGGGTCCAAAGTCCATGACTTTCCTGCAATTTCATCTGTGCTATATGCCTGCCATGTAGCACACTTGACAATAAAGTTACTTGAACTTGAACTTGAACAAAGGTTATGGACGGAGAACTGCAATATGCCCAGGACCAAGTGGAGGTGGATGAAGCTGAGGGATTTTTGTCCTGCCAGAGTAGGATGTGGGTGAGGCGCCCTGGTGACAGAGTTTTGAACACTATAGTCTTTCCAGGTCTATCCATGGATGTCATGCATTTCCAGGTCTATCCATGGATGTCATGACTTTCCAGGTCTATGCATGGATGTCATGACTTTCCAGGTCTATCCATGGATGTCATGACTTTCCAGGTCTATGCATGGGTGTCATGACTTTCCAGGTCTATGCATGGATGTCATGACTTTCCAGGTCTATGCATGGATGTCATGACTTTCCAGGTCTATCCATGGATGCCATGACAGTTCTATTTGACTTGGGAATAGACGACGCTGCAACAGTGCTGTGCGTCCAGAAACATATTTCCGCTTCTGTCTGACAAACCTTCTGTCTGAGATTATGGCCGCTGCTCAAGAGGTAGCACAGATCATCTCAGAAGTAGAGGGTTTTGAATGCATCCTATGCATACCATTTAAAACAACATGTATGACTGCGGTAAATTAGTCCAGTTACTTATCCAGAAGGTAACTGTGTTGAAGGTGACTTGATTTTGTCAATGTGATGACATTAAAAACCTTACCTATTTTCATTGAAGGAATCCAAGGCATTTCACTTACCTTTGCAATAATACTGCCCCTTAGTCATTTATTTTCAAATTGTCTGAAGGTTCGGATTCATGAATGTATTTTGTAATATTTTTTAATATGAATACAAACATAATATATAGATGTCTGACACACCTTAATGCTAATTCTAAAATTTGCACTTCATTTATATATTGTAAACTGTGTTTCTTGTGCAAAGCCAGTAAAATTGACAAATGCGTAACTGACAGCACATTTTATGGTAAGTTAAAAGAATTAAATCTGACCCTCTTCAGATATTTTTCAATCTTGAACTAAAATTTACTTAAATAATATAATGTCCAGCAGCACTATCTATATATCTAGTGTGTTTAGCCATTTACCTGCACAGACAATCTCACACTAGGCTCAAATTTGTCTGAAATGGAGCCAGTATGGGCCGGCTGAGGTTAAGAACTACTAAAATGGAGCCGGTATGGGCTGGCTGAGGTTAAGAACTACTAAAATGGAGCCGGTATGGCCTGGCTGAGGTTAAGAACTACTAAAATGGAGCAGGTATGGGCCGGCTGAGGTTAAGAACTACTTACCACTCGAAACCAAAGCTTCCTCCTTCTGCCATGGGAAGAGGGAGAGCAATAGAAACAAGTCAATCAGTGCTTGCTTAACCGGCAACTGCCTAGAGTGACAAAACTCATCACATCTACAAACAGAGAAAGGGTTATTTCATGGTAGCAAACATTAATATTTACCAAAGCTCTTTGGAGGTGTGGTAAAGTCAATCCATCATATAAAGTTCTATACTCAGAATGGAAATACTTGCCTCGATTCACTATCTAAAAACATATTTTGTGTAAAAACAAACAAAAAAAGGGGGATGAGGAAACGCACATCATAAGGTCAACACATCGGGAATTACTCGGCTGCTGGGTCAAGTCACCGGGTTTTCAGTCTCAGGGAACAACCTTATGGCAATGTTGTTATTCTGATTCAACCCTCAGAACAGATGATTGAACATGATGCACATTCACTTTGGACCATCCACTACCTACTACTCAGCAGTATGACGAAGCCCATGCAGCTGCTGCAGCAGTTGTCGGACGTCGTCCAAAGTCACACCGTCTGACAGACTTGACATGCATCACTTGCTGGCACGTGCAGTGGCTAACAGTCACGAGGTCCATGTTGACCATCGGACCGTGATGATGAAGAGAGAGCTTGGTCATAAGGCAAGCCCTCAAGTTACAGACGCATCAGCGCTGCCACCCTCAGCTAGGGTCACAAGCTTTGGTTTAGCGACCAAAGGAATGAGATCCTGCATAGAAGTGGCCAAAAGAAGTTTCCCCTGCAGGGAGGCCGAGCATGCTCTTTGAAGCAGGGTGAAGGGGGTCAGTGATCTCGGAGAACCTCAAAGAAGGACTTCTTTGCATTGCAAGGAGCTGATCGAGGTTATTTGGTAATCTGTCCAGACACCCCATGGGCAGCTCTCTTTGAAGGTGTGTCAGGCATTTCGCACCATGATTGGACCCCAGAGAAGACCCAGGATGCACTGGATGGATAAGGTCTCCAGGCTGGCATGGGAATGCCATGGATTCCCCCAAAAGGGAGCCTGGAGATTAAGCTCAGTACATCGGGACTGTCCTTCTTGCCCTGTTGCAACTGCAAACCCAATTGCACCATCACAAGTTGACAGAAGAGGGGTAGATGACGCGTTGATCAACTATTAGAAATGTGTTTTTAGAACAACAGTTTGTTCTAATGTTTGCACTCATTAAAAGGCACCAGAAATAGGCAACGGTTTTTTTATACTCACATTTCAAAATTATATGAACAAGAAAGCCACAGCATATTGCAAGTTGTCATCTGCAAATTCTCCCCAACAGCTGTTGGCCAAATGTAGACCAATAAAGTTGGAATAGTGGGGAAAATACTTGAAACGTCATTGTTCATTTTCACTCGTGTTGGCAATGAACCAACTTCTTCATCTGACTTGGCCAAGAAATCAGTATGAATCACCGATGAGGCAATGTTATCAAAAGGAAACGATGTCCACACACGAGATGTCCAGTCACAAGATGTGAAGTGTAACACAAAAAGATGTATACATCTCACAGTCCAACAGACCAAATATATTACATGACGGAAGAGACCAGACTGGAAGAAAGATACATCCCCTAAATTAAGGAAGATCAGCCAAAAAAAAAAAAGGTTGGACTGCATTCATTTTGGCTGATCACAAAATAGGAGTGCAGCCGCAGCAATTATGAATATAAAAGGCATCGGAGGAAATAGCTATTCAACCTCAGCATATCCACCGCCTTGACAACCGATTGCACCAGCACGTCAAGAGCCTGCATGGCCACGTGTTGGTTGACAGATACAAGCAGCAGCTGTACTGGTAGAGGGCGATACGATTGACAACGCGAGAAGAGTGGACCCAAGGTCTGACAAACGGGCTGACGGTCGCATACATCTTCCCGTTGAGGGTTTGACAGATCTGTAACAGCACACTGGGGAATGATTTATTAATATGGTTATTACACTTACAAAATGTGAATAATGCAATAACATGCGACGATGCGATTGGCAGAATTGCTGAAACAAGTTAGCAACATCCAATAGTACGTTGCAATATAATCAATAATGTTTACCTTTATGTGTCCTATAGTCGTCAGGTGTATCTTATACAATGTCTCGCTCCTTATGGATTTGTTGCACGACTGTAAAAACAATACCAAAAAAAATCATCATGTTCTCCCCATCCTCCATCAGTTGAGAAGTAAGCCTTTACTACATTGACAGCAACTGGCGCCAAATAAAGTTGAAAATCAACATATAATGTATTTATAATATACGGTTGTCAAATATCTTACCGAACAATCAATGAAGTCGATCGGGACCTCGACCTCGTAGGGAGTCTCCAGACCATCCATGTTGGCTGGCTCTTTACAGCTAGCCCCCACTGCTTTACTTCAATTCTTAAATGACTGTATCACACCCAAAATGGTAGTACACTATCAGAAATGTGAACAAACATAAACTAATAGTGAGTTACAAGTGAAGTCCACTCGAATGAAAAAACAATGAATGTTCAGAATTGAAAGGCTGCTAACCTTGCTAAGGTTAATGCTTCTAGCTACTGCTAGCTAGTTCCTGTGTAGCTCCAGACGAGACGTCGAGATTACGTTGTACGCCGCCTAGCGGACAAGTCTGGCAAATAAATCACTTCTACTGGACATTGGTATAGTGTTCTTATTTATTTGGTTCTAAAAAGCATTTGCTTCCTATGTACAAATCAAAATTGGTGCTGTAAGCCTGGTTTTGTCTGAGGGAAACATACATGCAGGCATGTATGTATGAGGCAACTGGGTATCATTCAGTCCAAACGTCATGTAAAGCAGAGCAGTAATGATACAGAAAAACAAGAACACATAAATGCTGTCTTCATTAATTATTTCACCACAGTTGAGGTTATAGCAACTACAGTTACTGGCTTTCAACCTAAAAAGATCACAAGCCTCATTTCCTCATAATGACTAACTCACACAGCATGCATGACCAGATGGACACAAATCATACAGACTAACAAGTAAAACAATTTAGGATTTACAAGCAACTTTGAATAATATGTACAACAAACACCCTCCTCCCAGTTTTTTTTTTAATATAATCCGATACCTTATATCCTTCCCTTCCAGAAACACTTCTCACAATAATGTTTTCAAGTTAAACCTAAGCATGTCAATCTTTCGAAGGCCTTCTTCATTTTGTATAAAAACCAGACTTCCCCACACCTATGTGTAAACACATCTGTTGTAATCAACCATGACCAAATTAGAACGGCAACCTATGATAACAATCCAGAAAAATACTGAAACTCATGAATTAACGCACGCACACACACACACACACACACACACACACAGCATTGGGCAAGTCATACAATGGTACAATAAATACAAAAATATCTCAACACCCATCGTCATTTTCAGCATTTCAAGGACCACACCCTGACTTGGGACCCAAAACGATTAAACTTAATCAGAATCCTACATCAGGACTTAAAATAGGAGGCAGACACTTGCAGTGTTAACAGTTACCTATGTTGCTACTAAAAGGGGAAAAACAGCTGGGGGGGTGGGGGGGGTGAAAGGAACCCCATTAGAAATGACGTCTAGGCCTTTTCTCTCGCCGTCTCTATGAAAGGAGAATGCAGGTGAGGTGTGGCGGGGGTTTGAATGATCCACACAGCGATACAGGCGACGTGACAGAGGGCTCCCTGACGATACGAGGGCTGCTGGACAGAGGGAATGTAAGAGAGCGGTGAACGTTGACGACAGGCAGGCGGTTCGATCGGGGGGAGTGTATCGTGGATAGGGTCAAAATGCACAGGGAGGTCGCGGGGTCAGAGGTCAGCAGTTTGTGGTTGACGTTCAGCGAGTCCCCGGGAGGTTGCTCAGACGAGACCGGAGCTCCTTCCGGACCTGGGTGACCCGGGCCAGCTTGCGTTTGTATTCCTGAAAAGTGAGGGGGGGGGGGGGGGGCGGGGGGAGTGGAAAACACTGCATTAGCTTTCAAAAAGTGTCATAGGTGAATACTGATAGAATTTAGCAGTCTGGATTTTGATAATGTAGGGAGTCAAACTGAAGTACATTTAAAACCAGAGTAAGTAGAGTAAGTGTTTTAAACAATTATAACAGGAGTTAATTTATGAATGCTGTTTATTATTGGGTTTTTTTTTACTGTTAAAGGTATTGATATCAAATGTTACTAATCTAGAAGTAGGTAGGACTTTTGTTGGAGTGGGGGGGGGGGGGCGGGCATTTTACCGAAGATTGTGCCATTTAATTACAGATTAAAATAGTTTCTTGATCAAAAGCAGATGTGAGGTTGTCAGAATATACAATGTTTCGCCTTTTTAAAAATCCTTTCGCAAGTAGGAAGTAAGAGGCTGTTATCTCTTGGTATGTGGCAAGAGGCACAAGTCAACAGCACATCTCTAACCACCAGTTAGACAAACAGGAGCACATCCAACTTAGATACTGACTGACTCAGTTTACACTTGCCAAAGTGGTCATTGTATGTCCTTGCTGTCCCATTGAGATGCACTTTTATTTCAAGTGCAGTTTTAAAGGCCGCGTTGCTCAGTATTAGAGATAAGTCTTCCATGACCACCCAATAATATGCATTAAATGCATGCCATGTGGGCACCATAAAACACCTTCAGTGGATGGTCTCGGAAAAGGTTCATTTGAAAAATGAATCTGTGTTGTGAATTGAATGATTTATTCAGTGTCTCCAATCCTATAGAGCAAACCTATCATAAACCTTTGGAGTTTTTATTTATTTAGAATACAAATATGTGTTCCCGGATGTAATGACTTTAATCCATCCCCTTTAAAGGATACAACTTTTTCCTCTTGTTACAAATTGTCACCGAGAGACCAGGCTAATGCAAGGCAGTTTACCATGCACGTATACCATATGCATCAGCAACGCCAAAGCAAAATAACAGCACTCACAAAAATGGTTGTGTTTTTTTTATCTCCTGTTTTTATTATTATTATTGTGAATACATTGGGAATAAGGGATTAATTGAAGAAACACTGTCAGGTTGGTGTGTTCCTCTCTCTGTGGACGAAGGGCTGGACAGGTTAAAACACTCAACACACAGAGACAGTATGCCTTCTCATCAGTTACTCCTTGGCCTCTACTTACCGCTGCGGTGGTGGCTCTGAAAACGAGGGGTTAAACATCACAGCCAACGGATATCGGGGGTGAAGGGGCTCAGCGGTGAGGCGTGGCGGTACCCCCAAACTGGTCTGACAGGAGCGAGCGCCCCACCTTCACGTCCCCGTCCGCCATAAATCTCAGGTTGCATTGCTTACCCACCTCATCCTGTCCCCCCCCCCCCCCCCCCGCAGTCTGCTAGCACAGCTATAAAGCACCGTTGACCTACACGTGCACTATCTGGACTACGGTCGATGAAATACACATTAAAAAAAAAGAAGGGGTGTTCGGACTAGATGAGATGAGGATAGAAAAGCTGTGTGACACACACACACACACGCGCACACACAGACACACACGCACAGGAAGGTGTGTGTGTGTGTGGGGGGGTTGGGGGGGGGTAGTGGGGGTGGTGAATTTACGCACTTCTAGTTTCTGCTCGTTCTGAGCCAGGCCGTCCTTCTGGCTGTGCAGGAAGAGCGTGAGCGTGCGCATCAGCTGCCGCCGGTCGTCCACCTCTGCGGCCAGGCGGCCGCTGTAGTCGGCCAGCAGCATGCAGGCCTCCTCCACCAGCCGGGACAGCCGGTCCCCCGACTCCTTGTCTGCAACGCAGGGGAGCGACAAACGGCTTTGGGTGAATAAAAACGTTGGCGGCTGGGGGGGGGGCGTGTTCTCAATAAGCCGTGAGCGGACGATGTTTGTTGTTGTTGTTGATCACCAGGTTGTGAGTCAACACTACAGGCCGTTTCTGAAATCCACCCTTGATCACACATGGGGGGTTTCCACCAAGATATATGATGGGTGGATCAATAGACGGATAGATCAAGCTAGCCAGTGGACTGCACCAAGT
This sequence comes from Urophycis tenuis, assembly GCA_036785325.1. Taxonomy (NCBI): domain Eukaryota; kingdom Metazoa; phylum Chordata; class Actinopteri; order Gadiformes; family Phycidae; genus Urophycis; species Urophycis tenuis. The sequence continues at coordinate 1,682,712 of JAXIVH010000030.1, read as the reverse complement.
TGTGGGCTGATCAATCAAGCGCGCGGCTGCTGGTAAAGCGGGGGGCCCCGTACTTTTAGACGGGGCATAAAGTTGGCCACCGCCCCGTTTGGTTTCCTATGCAAGGTCGGGTCGTTCAGTTGCAACGCAGGCAGGAGATGGCGATCTTTTCCCAAGCACCAATAAAATGGCAACAATTATTATTTATTAACCAGCACAACAATCATCACCAAGACGCTGCTACAACACTCCCTGGCTCCATGTACACAATATGGCTCCCATCCAAGGTGCAATATGCCACTTAACACGGTGCACTTGCCAGTTGAACACACACTGAATGAAACCCTTGGAATGACGTACATTTTTTTTTATTTTTAAGCACGCGTTTTCAGAGACGGGCAAAGAGGGTGCACACGTCTTTACATGGAACGCACACGACGCTCCAACAAACAGCCACAAAACAAAAAACGGACTGCAAATCTCCGGACGACCGCGTGTTCCAGGTGTGGCCCGGATGAACAGCGTCGCCCGGGAGTGGGGGGGGGGGGGGGGGAACGGCTGCGAGCGCCACCGGGGGGGGTGGGGGGGGGGGGGGGGGGGCGACGGCGGGGCCTACCTGTGATCCGGTGGAGCAGGGAGGCGTCCTGCACCTCGGCGGGCAGCGAGGAGATGCGTTTCCGCAGGGCCGCGTCGCCCGAGGCCGCGTTCTCCAGCTCCTGCAGGGCGCGGATCAACTCCGCCGTCTGAGACCGGTTCACAGACGTTAGCTTTTTGGTTTGGTTTTGTTTGTTTGTTTTTTTAACTGAGCGGGGGCTCACCACCCCAAAAGCGTTTTGTTTGTATTTTAGTGGTTATTTGTGTGGGTACTTTTTATTCATATCTTTGAAGTGTGTTCTTGTGTGTGAGCAAGGCAAGGTTATACTACATATAATAATCATTATTTAATTATGATCATCATCATCATTATCATTATCATCATCATCATCATGACACCCACTGCTCCTATGTACCACAGGATGGGTCAAATGCAGAGAACAAATTTCGTTCCCATATCTAAAAAAAAATACTGAGAATGACCAATAAAGACCGAAGGTCCTCTATAAAAAAAATAAATAAAAATTTTTTTTAAGTGTACTCATGCATCGCCACACTCGCTGTGCACACAGAGACACTGTGTCTGTCTGTCTGTCTGTCTGTCTGTCTGATAACAGAGCAGGAGGTGCGGGCGGCCAGGCACCTGTGGGGGCTCTTCTGTAGGGGAGCTCTGGGACGCAAAGTTGTCCTCGTCGTCCATCTGGATCTTTTCATAGGACCTCTTCTTGGCCTTCTTCTCACCGTCTGCAAGACCGGTCGCCGATGAAAAAACATGTTTTATTCTTCCTCTTATTAATGGGCACACGGTGTCGTCCTCTAAATGAAGTGCCCTTTTACAGCGCTTAGAAATGTGCAGTGTGCAGTGTGTGCGTGCGTGTGTGCGTGCGCGCGTACTTACACAGGACTTGTGAGAGCTGGTCCAGCAGATTGTTCTCATACACGCCCCTCTCCTGCCAGATAGACAGCACGCGGCCCAGCTGCTTCTTAAAGCTCTCCTCTCCTTCCCTGCACAAAGAGAGAGAGAGAGAAAGCCAGCGTCACACAAGCAGGTAAAGGTTCAGAGGACGACACGCTAGCCATTCCATGAAGACGACAGGACTGTTAGTACAAAATATGCGGGATTTCCATTGCATCTTGCAAACTAATAAGGATCATGTTCATACCTGTGTGTGTGTGTGTGTGTGTGTGTGTGTGTGTGTGTGTGTGTGTGTAAGGAAAACTCCAATCCTTATCCAGGCCACCTGGTTGCCTGTCTGTGAGGCCCACCTGGACACATGTTTGAAGGCGTCCACGATGATGGGTGCAAAGTCCTGTGTGAACTCTGGTCCTTTCCTTTTGCTGTTCTGGATGACATCATTGGCCAGGTAGACGAAGGTCAGCTTGCGCGACACCTGAGCTGTACGTGCACACACACACACACACACACACACACACACACACACACACACACACACACACACACACACACACACACACACACACACACACACACACACACACACACACACACACACACACACACACACACACACACACACACACACACACACGACAAGATTTAAGTGGGCCGAGCAGCCATTTCTCGAGAACATTTGGTACAAAATGTATGTGTGCGTCACACATTCTTGATATGATCTCACTTGGACCACAGAGATCACTCGACCTGACTCATTGTGATTGTAGCAAAAATGCTGCGTTCTCGTTCGTGTTTTGAGTGAGACAAGGTCTGACAAAGCAGGTGAAGTTTGTGAAACTGGGGTAACCCTGGTTCCCCCCAAATAACCCATACACCCCCCCAGAGCACCCCACCACTGGTGTGACCAGCCACAGGATGCTAGTTTAAAGCGGGGTGGGTAGCAAAGTGTTGCTGTCGTACATAGAAAATACAATGAGCTGCTCTATGCTTGTTCTGCTCATGGGATGAAAGCAGTTATAAATGTGCTTAGAGAGCACCATTTTGTGATAGCTTTTTGATGCCCGCACTGCAATCTTGAAGTTTGGAGCTGGAAAGACACAGTATGTTGTATCGAGATTCAGGTGTACTTCTACCAATTATCACACACCTCATACCCGGGTACCCGGGAATAAGGATTCTTAGAGACCAGTGTGTTCCCTTGGGAATGTTTGCAACAGCGGTCAACAGCGGTGCTGTGGGACTTGTGTTGACGTGGGCGTGCACAGTGCTGATGTGCATGGCACAGAAAGGATTCAGGGCGAAGCTGAACCCCAAACAGCTATAACCTGTAAGCCAACAATCGCAGGGACCAATTAGCAACCTCCCAAGGGTCTATGGTTTAAGAAAGGGTGAAATCTATCAATAACCTGCCCAACCCATGGATGTTAGAAGTTGATCATATCCAACCTTTCCTTAGTTTGTTCAATTCCTTTATAGTTGTTGTATGATAAGTGATTTGTTTGTTTGAGAAGTATTTTTTATACAAATTAAAATGTGTGTTTTTGTCTTGAAACGGTTGTGGCGTCTGATGTTTGTTGTTGTGTTCCATTTTGTTTATTACTTTAGAGTGAGTTGGTGGGTTGGGAGCGAGGCAGTACTGTAAGGGTAGTGTGTGGGTCAAGGTGGTCGGGTTTTTTTTTTTTGGGGGGGGGGGGGGGGAAGAGACATCAAAATGCAGCAGTTACGATACATCAGCTACATTTGCATACACAGCAGGTTCATTCATATATTCGCAGTTGCCTACCTTTATATTGCACGTGCATTTGCCATCAAGATTACGCAGTGAATCAGATAAATAGGAAACCCTAACGCCACAACATGCAGAATTCACACGAGAACTAGGTAGCGTCACTCTGAACACCACTATGAATCAAACAACACCCTTTTAAGAGTGAAGTAGAGGAAACCGCAGTTTGTGCAGGCTGGGTCACTATCCGAAATATGCACTACTCAACACACCAAGCAGGAAATGACTGAAATGCATATAATATGGCACGGCCAGCACCTTATTAAACTGGATCTGACGTGAATCTACTGCTTGTATTTGCATTTCCCTCTTGAACCCGTTGGCTAAACACTATGACGAATTGCTGTTAGGCTCAACACACATGCAAACATATCATGTTAGGGAAATGAAAGCCTGGCAACCAGAAGATCACAGCACACAGAGCCACTAGCACGATGCTACCTAGCTACGTGAGCTAACTTATGAAAGTAGATGAAAGCACCAGTTGGACAGTTCGCCAGCCTTGTTACTGCTCCACAGAGTTAAACACATGCACGACCGTTGACTTGGACTACACACAGCAACATTCACCGTACCTTTCTTAAGTTCGTTGAGCCACACGTTCACGATAGTTTGGGAGTGTTTTCTGTGGTGTATCAGCCACAGTGACAAGGTCTGGACACTTTGCTGAGAGTTGCTAAGCTCCGATAGTTTCTTCTCTAAAGCAGCCTCGGAAAAAGCTGACATTTCGACGAAAAATGACCAGGTTATCGGAGGCCAATCGAGCTATAGCGTGTGCGCGTCTCCAAGCTGTAGTATTGGCTCGGTCGATTACTTCGTAGCTCTTTCTGCTTCCTTTCGTTGTGCTGCGAGCTAAATATCAGCTAGCAAATGACTAGCAGCTCAAGGACTGTCTGCTCGGTGTTGTCGTGTTAGCATCCCTGCTGCCTTGCACACACTAGGTTAAATGAGGGTCCTGGATTACAGCGTTATCCCGGGATACCGCAACGACACTTCCGGTATTTTACTTCCTATGAACTGTGCACGCCGTGTAACAATCCCGGATTCCCTGGAGCAAAAAGAATAAGAACATAACCAGAATAACGACACGTAGATATAAATATTGAGTTTTAGAGAGATTTATTTGCATTTATTTGTGTAACGGAAAGGAATATCCATTTATTAGAAGTCCCTCCCTCTTGCCGCTAAGCCAAACACATTGAACTAAAAGTCCCGCCCCCTCTCTCGCCAACAGCGCTCGTTCGGAGCGTGCCGTCCCGGGCTCTCCGTCAGAGAGCACCTGGGAACGAAGCTGCTTGCAAAGCAGAGACAATGTGGAATAGGAGGGGCTATGTTTATTTACTGTACAACGACAGGTTGGTTACATTGTGCAGAGAGTGTGTGCATCTAATCTCCGATTCAGTTTACCTTGTGTTTCACCCACTTAAAGCACACGTGTTCACACGAACAAAGCCGTTTAAAAATCACCATATTGAATTCTGCAGTTTTTTATGATAGCGTTTTAACAAACGAGGGCTAATTGCCCCCATAAAGCCGTGGCGGTTGGACGCTTTGGTTACTATTATATCATTTGATTGTAGGTTTTGAGGTCAACGAATAACCACGGGAAATGTAGCCTAGATAAGTCAATGTAGTCAAAGTAGTAAAAGCTCGCTTTCTCATTCTATTTCATTGAACGTTACAAACATTTTCATAACAGGCAATATCAGCCCCTCTGATAATACTGCTCGATTAGTGAAAAAAAGGTGTGTGTGTGTGTGTGTGTGTGTGTGTGTGTGTGTGTGTGTGTGTGTGTGTGTGTGTGTGTGTGTGTGTGTGTGTGTGTGTGCGTGCGTGCGTGCGTAAACAACCAACACACTACTTATTCTAATGCAGATATGGTATATGATTCAGAGGCCCTCTGTGAGGCAGGTGTGTGTGAGTATTGATACTCTATTGTGCAGTGGTCGAGATCAAGATGCTTGGGGAAGACGAAAAAAATGATATATATATATATATGTTGTGTAGGCATATTAGAAAGCAAAACTTCCCTGATGCCATGGAAACGCTATGGAAAGCCCCTCTGGAATCCAAACATTGGAGACAACATTATGGGACTCCAACACTCTCGCTCTCTCTCTGAGGCTGGGGCTGCGAAATGTGCTCAACTGACCCAGATCCTCAGAATGTGCTTCACGACACCGATCCACAAACCCATCATAACCCAACCTTTCGCGTATTAGTACAAATTATAATCTTCAACGTCGCTGCTAAAGGCAGCATTAGCGCCATCCTGTGGCTGCATAAAAAACACCAATCAGAACCCACCTCCCACCAACATGCACGAGTGACTCAAGCTGTGATGATGTGGCACATTTTGTGATACTATTCAGTCAAAACAAATCAGATAATGACATTAATCGCATAGCCTCTGCAAAACAGGTTAAACCTGTAAGCTGTTAAAGAAGGAGTTGCAGGATAGTTGATGTTGGTGAGTACATAAGGAATGAGAACTTGTGTTGTAGCTCTTCAGTTGGTAGAGCCAACTCATACAGCTGTACTAGTCACTCTCTGCTGTTGCTGCTGTTACGTCTTAGATGTTGCAGTGGTTAACCTAAACAACCTAACCTAACCTTGAAACTTGTTCTGGTGACTTGCTTACTGTATTAACAGCAATGCAATGTTTCATTCTTCTTCTGACAAATGTACTTAAGTCGCTTTAGATAAAAGCATCCGATAAATGTAAATGTAAGATGAACAGAATCCAAATTAAAGGACAACAATCAGACAGCAGTTTCAAAAGACTTTTATTCACCCAAGATTGGTTGCTTGTGATTGTGGTGATTTTGGACAAACATATTGTGTGACGAGCAAATAAAGAGAATAGCAACCATTTCCAAAAAACATTCAAAGACACGAACTTCGGTCAAAAGGTACACTCGCATATTAGCAGCTTATACAATGTCTAAAGGTCCAGTGAAATAGACTCAATGTTTGGGTGTTATATACAAAAAGTGAAATACTGCATAGGAATTGTATATATAGAAAAAATAATTGCTGGGAATGTTGTTACTTCGATAACACAACATACTGCATCACAAACCCTTGCATTTATATTGTTTGGTCTTTGCAGCAATTAAACACCATTGCTGGAACAGTATTAACAACGTTGTTCAGGAACACTGTGCATCTCTTCCACATTACTTGCTACTTTGGCTTTTAAATTATTGCAGGAATGAACATTCATTCCCCCCCCCAAAAAACAACAACAAAAAAACGAACACACCAGACTAATCTAGGGTCGCCGCTGGCCTTTGGGCGTGCAGTAGTAAAAAGTAGTGGCAGGCTTCTGGCGGACATGGCTCTTTCCAGACGCGTGGTCACGCAAGTCGTGGACAACGCTGGAGGATGTGGGGGTGACCTCCGCGGCCTCCGTGAGCCCGGCGCCACGGCGAGCGGCGCCGGGGGGGCAAGCGGCGCCGGGGGGGCGAGCGGGGTGGCGTCGGCGCGGCGGCCCCTCAGGGGCGCGCCACAGCCTCTCCTCGGGGTGAGGGGGGCCGCAGGGGGAGTGGTACGGGGGGCTTTGTCGGCGCGCGTCGGTTCCGCCGCCCCGGCCGCAGACGGCGAAGCGCCCCTCCCTGTCCGTGCAGCGGACTTCAATGTGGCGCGGCGGCGGCTCAAACAGCGTGACAGTCAGCGGGGCGAAGTCTGAGTTCTGAGTCGGGGGGTCCGGGGTCGCGGGGTCCGGGGTCGCGGGGTCCGGCGGGGGGCAGGACGGCATGCCGGCGTCGGCGGGCGGGTTTGGCAGGGTGAACGCCGCCCTCTCCAACACAAACACACCTTTGGACATTGGCATGCTTACCTTGAACACCGGGCTGGTTTCAGGCCCGGCCCGGCGCTTTTTAGCAGCCCGCTCTGACCCGCCCTCGGCGGCTCCCCTCGGCGCCCACGCCGTCGGCTCGAGACCCGTGAAGCCGACGGCGTTCTTCTGCCGGGCCGTGCTCGGCCAGTTCTTCCCACCTGAGAGCAGTTTTGCACCTAACAAAAAGCAGAGCAAAGGGAAAAGAGAGGGGAACGCGTCCGCATACAAGGCACATCCGTTAAAGGAGATAAAAAGGGAAAGAACACAAAGAGAGCAGTGCGATGTCAGGCCGGTCAGACTCGCCCCGGAGGAGTACACTTTAACGTGAATGTATTTGCGGCTGAAGTCAGAGCACAACACGCACAACATTCAACATGCAAAAGGGGAAACGCGCAGTAAGCGACTTCAAAAGCACACTCCATAGCGAGGACCTTCTTGTGGACAGATGAAGTGCGCTGGAACAACAGGAACGGTCATTAGAGGTCCACAAAAGACGAGGCGGATGAGAGGGTATGTCTACTCACACCAGTGGTAGGTCTTATCACTCAGTTGATCACAGAGACGTGCTGGCCACTCAAACACCTGTGGCACACGGCATCGTTCCCAAAGAAGGCATGTTATTAATCAATCAACCTGCGTGGGTTAGGACTGACCCTTTGCAGTTCAAACAGTGAGCTAGCGAGCGAGTGTGTGTGTGACCAATCACAAACCCCCCAACATTATGATGATGATGAACATAGTACCTTGTGTTGTCCTCTCCCCTCTATATGCGCCACCCTCAGGGCCACTGACTGGAGTAGCTCCTTCTCGCTGCCAAGGTCCCCCATCATGGCGTCCGCACATTCCGGGTAAACCTCCATCTGTGTCCAAATACAAAAACAATAAATAGCCACACATCACTTGGGGGGGTGTGCTCAGGACACCTGCAGTAGAACATTCCCATAGAATAGGTCTACTCAATTAAACTGCTTTTAACCACTCAGTGGACCCTTGTACTACATTTTAGACAGGACTCGGGGTGCATAACACAGCATCTAACAGGCACTTCTCCCCTGCACAGCTCTTCTAGCTAGGCTCACACCACGGCCTTGGACCACGCCCCTGCTGTCTCCTGCGTGCAGCAGGGAGGTGCAGTAGGAAGACAGGAGTCAACACAGGGGTGTTCCCGTGTCACACGGTTGAGCAGAGCCCCGCAGCGCTGCACGCGCCGCAGGGAAACAGGGGTGGGGGCGCGTGGGGGCGCACGGGGACGATTCGCAGTCCTGAGTCGCGTTTCTCCTCTGGACACGGGGCAGCGAGGGGGCAAACAGACAGACCAGGTAGTTGGAGATATGCGAGGGGCTGGTCAGGTGGTCGACGACGTCGCCCGGGTTCGACTTGACGCGGCAGCAGTGGCACAGGAAGCAGACCGCGCCGCCGCCGGCGCCCTTCCTCCTGCACTCCGCCACGCAGTCCAGACCTGCGGGGAACATCAGGGTGCATCAGGGCTGGCCCTCGAGACGGTGGCATCCGCCGCAAGTCATCCAGTTTGCACACAGTGTGCACACAGGTCAAACCCCCCCCCCCCTAAAAAAGGTTGCGGTGGCCGGTGTAAAGGCTGGTTTATGCTTCTGCGTAGGGATTGCGTCATGATCACGCAATGGCCACGCAGTTGCTCGGAGCCCGTGATGGTTCTGCGTGGGGTTTACGTCTCGAAATGCAATTCATTGCCACACCGGTAGAGGGACCAGAATGACCATTCTGGTCATTACATAGGGATTACTAGCGAGTTAAAAAGTTTACAGAAATGAAGGCAAAAGTTATATATATACAGTATATATGTTGTCGCCAATCAGTCGAAGCATTTATCAAGGCTGTGTTTACACCGTGGCGGTGTTTACGAGTGGAAACCGGAAAGGCGATCTCCAGCCAATGTAGTTCGCGGACCAATCACAGCCAAAGCCGCTGCGTTGGGGTTGCGTCGCCTCAACGCGCGTCAAGGATTTTGGAAGGTGCACGTCAAGGACTTAAAGGGTCCGTAAAGGGTCCGTAAAGGGTCCGCAACCCCCCGGCGCTGCGTCGACGCGGAAGCATAAACGAATCATAACCCAGCCTTAACCGCGCACTTCACGGTGATGCCATCTGCGTACGCCGCCGTGTCGTCAAGACAACCGGGCTCACCGATGACAGAGTGGCCGTCCAGGATGTCGTGCCCGCTCTCCGATTTGACGCGGGGCTCGCCGGACCCTTCGTCAGGCGACGCCACAGAGGTCGCGCCCGCGTCGGGCCACTTCAGTGCGTGGGGCCTCTGGCACTGTGCCACGGCGCCGTTCCCCAACTCGGCCGGGCGGCTCTTCTGGGTCGACCGGACCCTCCGCGGCTGGACAGCGCCACTTTCTGAAGGGGCCGGAGTGAGCTCCGACTGGCGGGGAGTCGTGCTCCGCGTCGGCTCGCATCGGACCGCGGCCAGCTGAGACACCGCTGTGGAGGAGGAGGAGGAGAGGTGGAGCAGGAGGAGGAGGAGGAGAGGTGGAGCCGAAGGGTGAACATTATGGTGGAAGTGCACGCACAGTGAAGCGGATCGCAGCCAAAGCAGAATGAAGCAGAACTCTTGAAACTGACCACTGGCTGCGCTTATCTGGCCCATCTCCTTGAAAGCAATCGCATCCAACTGCAGCACCTAAAATATAAAACAAGTATAGTTGTAAAATAAAGTTCTGGATTATGATGATGATAATAAACACATATATTCACTCTATGGGTGGCGGGAGGGATTATGGGTTACAGCTGGTTACAGCTAAAACTGTAAAAACATTTTCTGCCTATACACTACTTGTATATGTACTTGGACCACTTTCACACCAACCTGCACAACGCCTGGTCCTTCCCTCTTCTCCAACACGCTGGCCATCTCCATCAGGGGCCAGGCCAGCTTGGAGACCTCCACAGTCTGGCCCCACCCTTTCGCCAGCTCTGGGTGCCGGGCTTTCTGTCAGAACCAAGCAGAGTAATGGGCAAAGTCCATTAAAACCAACGCAATTTGTTTCGGTCAATAGCACCAAATATGTCCCTTGGTTTATCCCTCTGTTATGAAAGGGACAACCGATCTCCTTTAAAATCAGCAGTCTACCCAAAGTAGATTAAGAAGAATGAGAATTACTCTTTTGATCCTGTGAGGGAAATTTGGTCTCTGCATTTAACCCAATCGTGAATTATTGGAAATACACTCAGCACACAGTGATGGTGAGGCACACAGTGAGGTGAAGCACACTAATCCCGAGGCAGTGAGCTGCCAACAGCGGCGCTCGGGGGGAGCAGTGAGGGGTTAGGTGCCTTGCTCACAGGCACTTCAGCCGCACGTACTGGTCGGGGTTCGAACCGGCAACCCTCCGGTTACAAGTCCAAAGCCCTAACCAGTAGGCCGCGGCTGCCCCTAAGCTTTGTAACAAAGAGCCGCAGCGGTGGCCACAGCCTGGGCCAGGGTGGGCCTTCGGCAGTCCTGTCCCACCAAGGCTCCTCGCTAGGTCCCCGCAAAAAAACGAGACGGTCTCAGCGGGGCCGTGGACTGCTCCCACTCACAATGTAGCGGTATCTGTGCAGGGACCCCATGATGTGGTTCCGGACGTCCGTCCTTTTCATGCGACTCTGGCACACCTCACACAGGTAGAGGTAGAGGGGCTCCTGGTGGTCCGAGCCCACCTTCACGCATTCTATGATGCTGTCGAGGCCTGCGGGATGGGAGGAACAACAATCTTAATGGAGAAACCTAAAAGGCAGCATGAGCACAGTCAAAGAAAATGTGACGGTACAGACCAATGATGGGCTGCTGTCTGTTCTTGTTGTCCAAATAGAGCTTCAGAGATTGGAAGAGAATGCTCTCGTTCAGTGGCACTGCGCGAGAGAGACACACACACACACACACACACACACACACACACACACACACACACACACACACACACACACACACACACACACACACACACACACACACACACACACACACACACACACACACACACACACACACACACGGTCTGAGTCATTTTCACATCGATAAATAGTAGACTTTGACAGGGAAAGACAAAATAACCTCAAATAGCCAAAGTAACAAGCATCCAACTGTTTACAGGAGCCAGTGATTCAGTGTGACTCACCTTCACCTGCCCCGTGCGGCTGCATGCTTGCCGTTCCCTGGATGTCGCGGTGGATCGGAGGGCAGGAAACACTGGATGATGGGAGATGAGAATGTCACGGTGACTCGGGGGGTTTTATGGGACCACTGAGGATGGCAGCCACCGACATCCCTCTAGAACGGGTCGTTTTCTGCTCCGTTTCGGATGAGGATGAAGACATAAGATATATTGTCCTGCACGCCCTCACCGAGCCATAACACCCCATCTAGCCGTTTTGTACAACCTCATATGGTCACGGTTCGGTGAAACCAGAGGATGCTTGGCAGGCCACAGAGGACAGACTGGAATGTGTACGAGGCGGATGTTTCAAAGGGCTTAGGCCTGATATAGAGACCGATGCCCATATGAGATGAGAGTATAGAGACTGATGCCCATATGAGACGAGAGTATAGAGACCAATGTCCATATGAGACGAGAGTATAGAGACCAATGTCCATATGAGACGAGAGTATAGAGACCAATGTCCATATGAGACGAGAGTATAGAGACCAATGTCCATATGAGACGAGAGTATAGAGACCAATGCCCACATGAGAAGAGAATATCCATGGCAACCTCAGGGAACTCCGGAAGCCACTAACGCCCAGTGGCCCAGAGTCAGATAGAGTATGCTCACAACAGCCACTCAGGAGCTTCCTATTTGGTCGTAGCTTCAAAGTTTGGAAGAACAAAAACATTTACGCAGTATTATAAATTTCACAGTTGACTCTCGAGACTGACCTCAGGTTCACGTATTTGACTTGTTGACTTGAAATTTCCTCTGCTGCTGGTGAAGAATGAAATAGAGACTTCTGCCGGCCGACAAGGTTTTATTTTCTTTGCAAAGAAAAGGTCAATCAACACGCGAGCGGTCAAGGATGAAGAAAGACCCCCGAGCATGGGGATACCTAAACATTTATACCTGAGGAACACCCCCTGGAGTATGCTCTACATCCATTCGTCTGCTACAGGAGCCGGCCCCCCAGAGAGGGTTTTCACACCCATTGCCCACTGCAGGTATCTCACGCTGACCCCCCGTGGATGTGCTTTACACCTAGGGTGTAAAGCACAAAGCACCTAGAAATTGCCATTACAGTACTAAAAACACTGACGTATATATAAATGGAATTATACGCCTACAGGCTCCAAATGATGATGATGGGGCGGCGGTAGCTCAGTGGGTAGAGCAGGTGGACAGAGCGGGCCGTCCACTGACCGTAGGGTCGGCGGTTCGATCCCCTTGATCCCCCCCTCCTCCTCCAACTGTCGACATGTCGAACCCCACAAATGCACTGATTGTAAGTCGCTTTGGACAAAAGCGTCTGCTAAAATCCCCTTTAAATGATCGGTAAAGCTAAATCTCACCTCTTCTCTCTGGCATAGACGGTCTCACTTCCCCCCCTCCCCGCCATCACACCTGTCTCCACTCTGGGTAGAGAGGTACTTTTACCCCCATGTGAGGTGTAAAGGTATGAGGTCCTGTGCAGGCTGGTCGTCTCCAGTGTTCACTGACATCTTTAACGCCTCACTTGTTGAATGCATGGTACCTGCCAGCTCCAAAACATCTGCTGTAAGGCGTAAAGGGGGGCATTTAGCAGACGCTTTTGTCCAAAGGGACTTACAATCAGTACATCTGTGGGGTTCGACATGTGGACAGTTGGAGGAGGAGGGGGGGATCGAACCGCCGACCCTACGTGTGAGTGGACGACCCGCTCTGTCCACCCGCACCACCCACTGAGCTACCGTCGTCACCGCTGTTCCCACAACGCAGAGGATCACAGCCTCAATGGCGACAGAGCAGTCGCTCTGACCACCGTGGTCAGGAAGGCGTTTGAGCGCCAGATGCTGGCCCACATGCCTCATGTTTGCCCCCCCCCCCCCCCCCCCCCTCCCCAACCCACAGCCCACAAAGCTGGCGGGTCTGCGGGCGACGCGGTCAGTCACCGCGTGTTCCCTCTCCTCCGCCCTACTCTGGCCGGCAAAAGGTTCCAGTCATCGAGACACGACTGGAAGTGTGGCACTTCCTTTGTGGCAGCCAGGGTCACTTCCTCCCAAAACAAACAAACCATGCCCTCGCATCCATTGCATAGCCTCTCGGCCCGCTCATTGACGACGCTTATCTTTTCACAGCAGATATCATTTGCAATTTATGGTTCTCAATCAAAGTTGCACATTTTTTGTTTTAATTATTTATTTATATTACTCATAAAATTGTATTGACTTTATGAGCTTTTATGCACCAATGTACTTGGCAATAAAGTCATTCTCATTCCGATCCTCTTAGATTGGTAAACACTAAGCCTTGATCAGTGATTTATGTCTGATTATGTCGTGGAATATATTGTCCTGCTGGCAATCATTAGAATGCCATATATGGGCACAGAGTCCAAGAACTTACATTTACATTTAGGGCATTTAGCAGACGCTTTTATCCAAAGCGACTTACAAAGAGTACATTTGTCACAAGAAGGTGAAACATTTCATTGTTGCTAATACAGTTAGAAAGTCACCAGAACAACTTTCAAGCATTTCAGTTGCTAGATTAACCATTGCTAGGATACAACATCTCTGACTAAGTGCCAAGTTACAAAGAGCGATCCAAGTGCCAAATTACGAAGAGCGTTTAAGGCGCCGAGACGTACAACAAATAAGTGCATGAGGCTCTTACAATAGATACAATATCTAGTTGCTATTGAATAACCATTTGGACATGATTTTGTGAAACCGAACTGGTAAATAGACAAGAGGACATTGAAAAACCGGAGTGTTCTATTCTCAAGGAGATGCACCCAATTAATTTACCGTGCAGCCACAACCACAGGCAGATGAGGTGAGCAGATTGTGTCCATGGAAACTAATTTGATGGTCTGAGAGTTGACCTCAGCTGACAGACAGTTACACAACAGTGGCTAAACCCTGGGATTATCAACAGGAGTACTTGAGATGTTATCTGAAACCATGGCGCTGCGACACCAAGGATCCTTCTGCCATAACACAGGAGTGTACCCACTGTTCCACTTGTGTCTGTTTCAACGAGAGGTAGCATGCCGATTAAACTAAAACAGTAGAAACAGTACTACACAAGCAAAATAAAGTGATGGATGTGAGGACTGGGCAACATATTAGGCTCAGGGCTTGTGAAGCATGTGAAGTATATTTAAAAAAAAAAAAAAACTAAAAAAAAACAATGAATGTACCTGTATCACGACAAGCTTTGTAATAAGGTGTGCTAGGTTAAGAATGTACTGATTAATGTGCCATGACAGTAAATGATTATACATGTGATCCTGTGGAATAACACAGGTGTTCTGCAGACATATAGGCCTACTGTAGCCTACTGACTAAGACTTGTACACGAACAATTAAAATAGATGGACACCCAAGGCCATGTGCAATGGGGAGTACCGCATTCCTCTGTTCGAATAAAGACCCAGAACAGACAAAATGTAGGCAGAACACTCTAGGCAGAGCATCATACGAAGCTGGGTGCCTCTCTACCTCTCTACGTGTATTTTAGTACTCATTCCCTACTTTGCTCCGCAGTCTATTGAACAGATAAATCATAACATAAAGTGAGTTAAAAGTAGTCAGATTCGAGAGTCATTCTTAGACAACACGGCAACACAAGCTACATAAAGTGATGGATGTGAGGACTGGGCAACATATTATGCTCAGGGCTTGTGAATCAGAATGCATCATGAGTTTTATGTTGTAGTACAGTAAAATCTTAACCCAACTTAAACGTAACCTAACCTTGGCAATTTAAATAAATCAGTATACTCGTCACACTACACTGCTAATTTACCAACTACGCTTTCAAAAAAGGTACATAGCCATTTATGTTCATTATATTTATATATAAAACAAGAAATAATAGAATAATAATAATGTGATTGTTTAATGCTCCACCAATACGAGGAGCTTGTGTCGCACGTTACCATCAAGGAGAAGAGCTCTCAACCCAATCAACCCTAAAAAGGTTAAGGGCTGGTTGTAGAGCTCCTGACTCAAACAAACCCGCAGAAGACTTGAGTTACTTAAGAAACTTAAGATACTTAAGACTAGAGTATCAAGGGTCAACGAGACCGGAGGTCCGGAGGCTGCTCTCTATTCCTAGATTTCAAGGAGTACCGTCCCAAGTCACAAAGCAAAACTCAGGGCTTTTACGAATGTGCCAACAAACAAATCTTCAAGACTTCGAAGGATACACCGGGACTGCTAGATCTGCAGTTCTAAGTGGTTTAATACGATATAGAAATAATTTAATACGATTTACAAATCAGACTCCCCAGGAAGACCGAGTGACCCTGCCAGATATAATGGTGACCCAACACACGAACGTAACGTGACCTGTTCTACTTCCAGGTGTGTTGAGTACCATCGTCTATGAATCAAAAGTAGACGAGATGTATACGATTTGGTATACTTTTAGTATAGATTACAATATATTGCTATCACAACATACAACCACCTATCTTGTACTAAAACAACGACACACAAACCTAGGCATTAACTTCCTCATCCCGGCGTGGGTTTGTTGACTTACCGTGACCAGATTGCGTTCGCCTCGTTCCTTCAGTTAAGTACAACGAAAATAGAGAATCAAACACGGGGGCAAACGAGGACACGCTAGTCATGAACAACCCACTCTGGCGACCGGCTGCTGTTGCCCCCCCTGATGCCCCCAACACTGACCGACTGACCACGCCGCCACTTCTTCTTGACTTTAAACGCAACACGTGTAGCACTGCCGCCCACAGGACGACTGGGGAATTACACCGGCGACATATCAGACTCAAAAAGAGTACAGCTCAGCTGAGAATTTGAAAGTGTCAAATTGCCTGGACTCACTTGGCAGTTCTCTTGCAGGCCAAACAAAGTACATCTTCAAAGGAAGTCATCGCTAAATCGGTCCCTACCTTAAGTAAATACCTCCCAAAACCCACAACAGGTGTTGGCAAAGGTGTTGATGGATCCCGAAAAGAGAAGATAAGGTCAACCAACCCCTCATCTCGTTTTCACTCTCCTCCCGCTATGGCTTCCCCGATATTGCTTCTTCGATGCTATGTTCTGCCGTGTTCTTTAAGAATGACTCTCGAATCTGACTACTTTTAACTCACTTTATTTTATGATTTATCTGTTCAATAAACTGCGGAGCAAAGGAGGGAATGAGTACTGAAACACGCGTGGAGATACACCCAGCTTCGTATGATGCTCTGCCTAGAGTGTTCTGGGTCTTAATCATAATTAGTACAGAGGAATTAATGTGCTTTAGAGATATGGAAGCGGTACTCCCCATTGCACATGGCCTTGGGTGCCCGTCTGTTTTAATTGCTCATGTACCAAGTTTCAGGACCTCATCTCCGTAGGCCGCCTCGTTTCCTCCTGTTATGAGCCCCACCACCGTCGTGTCATCAGCCAGTTTGACAATGATGTCCTCTGGGTGGGCGGGACTGCAGTCGGACGTGTAGAGGGAGTGGAGTGGTGGGCTCAGCAGCACACAGGAGGAGAGGTGAGGACCCAGTTTCACCTGCTGGGGACGGTTGACCAGAAAGTCCTTTACCCAGGAGCAGGTGGGTGGTGGGAGCCCCAGGTTGGCTAATTTGGGGGGGTCAGAATGTCCGGTATCATTGTGTTAAAAGCTGAGCTGAAGTCAATGAAGAGCATCCTGACGTAGCTCCCCTCTTTCTCCATCCAGGTGACTCAGCGCTGAGTATAGAGCGACGGCTATTGCGTTGGCTATGGCTAAATGTACCGAAGAAGCTGTAGTGAATGGTCACTTCATATAGTAAGATGTATGTTTCCTGTTGGCTGTTTACACTATGTAAAGGAGATGTATGTTTTTCTTGAGGTTGTTTGCAAAGATCTTTGGGCACAGGGGGTGCCTGACTGTTGAGATGATAATCTGAGAAGTAGTATTTAAACTGTGGATCAGGACAAGGCTGGCAGAGTGTTCTCAGAATTTGGCCACAGAGGCTCTCTCAAGATTCGGGCCTTCTTGACACTGTTCTAATTTGTAATAAACCCTTTTTAATAAACAAGTGGGACGTGTCAGCAGTGGTTTCTCCTTTTCCTCAACACGTCAAGATACGACAAAGTTTCCTCAATTGTCTCTTGTGTCTATTTATATACCTTTCTGAAGAACTCTTACATCATTTTGGCCTTCCTCATACTATGGAAGATATTAACCAAGTTAAAGGTCCCATATTATGCCCCGTTTCCACAAATTAAAATAGTTCCCAGGTGTGTCAAAGACATGTCTGTGACATGCTTTGGTCAAAATTGCCTTTGGATCAAATATTGTAGGTCTCTCTTCATCACCTAAAAACAGCTCTGTTCAAAACGGTCTGTTTCAGGGCCTGTCTCTTTTATGTAAATGAGCTACACCAGACCACGCCCACCTCTCTGCGAGGGGCGTGGTCCCTACGGAGCCGAGCCTCGGCTCCATAGCCATGTGCTAATGTTTACAGACTGACTCGGCCAATGGCTGGCAGAAACTCTGTGGTTCAACCTAGAGTACTATAGAGAGACTCTAGTCTCTCTAAAGGACTCTAGTTCAACCCTACCAGTTTGAGCCTGAATCTGACCCAGAGGGAGAGACGCCGGCTGAAATTCTTACTCTGCGGCTGCCGCAGAAGGTTTCTGAATGGTAAGTTACATATATCATGTGACTTTATATATTTATATTTTTACGTTCTGTGTGTTATTACACTGTTACTTACATGTTAGCTCCTGCTAACGGTTACGTCTTCGCTGTATCTTTGTTACTTCGAGCTTTTTTGGTGAATGAGCAATTTTGTAAATAGTGTAGTAACATTATACTTATCTCTCTTGACTGTAGTCTTGCTATCTACGGATAAATGTATAATGTAGAAACTAGTAGGCTATCAAACGATGCTTGCATAGTAGGCCTAACCTAAATTCTATATTTTGCAAAGTTTGTGATTGTTTTAGCAGAGGTGTTTCATCGTAACAGCACCCTGACGTTTGTTGTTCTAGGTCTTTAGGATTTACTTTTGTATTTCAGCATAAATATGTCTGTCTGTATCAGTAATGTGTCATTCTGGTAGAAAATCGAGGCAGTGTAATGTTGATTAAAATGCCAGTTTTCCATCTCAACATTATTCAAATGTCACAAGTTTTATGCACTTGACATGGTTAGGAAAATCTTACTTCTTATCCAACTATGCTTGTGTACTTGCATTCAAGTGAAATTCTAACTAATTTTCTTTTGACAGGTGTTTGTGTGGAAACTGCAACACCATTCCCACAGAGCAGGAAAATGTCTGCTGTCTTGAGATAGCACAGGTAGTATCTACATATTCAAAGTGAAAACTAGTTTGTCTTGATTATGGTTTATTTCATACTTATGAAACACAATGGCATTTATTGTTTGTAGTACCTTGTTTGCAGGTTACCAGACGGCTGCAGGAGGTTGAGGGGAACCAGAAATGCATGGTGGACCATCCTGGATTGGAGCCTGTATGCCTCAATGTATACTCGCTCCAGAATGCAAGCCAAATTTTGTAGATACTTTATTGACATTGCATTACTAACAAATAAGTTATAACTGTGCTAATCAAAACAAAGTAGCATAACAAAATAATAGATATATATATATATATATAATAGATGTGTATAGACAAGAAAAAAATGTACAACTCCACATAAACACATTAAATGTTCAACGCAACGAAGCTTCTGGTGGGAGTAGGGGCAGGAGGAAACATGTCAGCCCGATGGGATGGATGGCAGGCCGGTGTTAGAGCAGGTTGACGGGTACCACGCAGGTGTAGACTCAGGGATGGAGAATCTGTAGAAACACAGAGTGTGTGAAAATAGTTTAGTGGTAGTAGTAGAGGGGAGGAGACGAGAGGAGGGATAGTGCTCTTAGTAGCCATATGTTTTTGCAGGCAATCCATAAAAATAAAATGGGATACAAAACAAAAAAGTAATTGCTATATCTTGTCCAATTGCTTGAAGTCGTTACAGGTACCTTGCATATCGCTCTTTTGTGAGCTGTTGTTGGGGCTTGCTGGGACGCAGAATCCGGGTCGTCATCCCAGCTTGTGTGGTCCTTAGAATCCAAACGGAGTTTCCTGATGCCACAGGTCACTACGTGAGGCAAACAGCTGCTTGATTGAAGCGGGACACATAACCCGCAATGACCTCCTTGTCTGGCCGCTCAAACTGTGCAGCAGGGTCTTCAGGAACAGGGATTGCCAGGACTGCATCATTGTAGGGTGCCGGGTCCATACACACCTTCTCGAAGATGAGGTCCATCATGTCCACTACATACCCTGTTTTATACAAGAAATGCACAGACATTGTTTACTTTTTTCAGACTGAAAGTGTTTTGCTCATTACCTCCTGACACTTTATCTAATTTATTATTTTTCATAAGGTTTGTGTGTGTGTGTGTGTGTGTGTGTATTACTTTACAGTTATTTGTTGTTGAAATGTTTATAGATTGTAAGTGCAACAAGTAAAAAAAAATCCTTTAGTTTTGGTATAAAAAATTAAAAAGTAAACTCTTACTGTATGTTGGCTCTGTCTTTAGGGGTTTTGCTCTACACTCTCCCTTCAATGCCTTCGGGAAGTGCACCTTGAAGAGGGGGTACACCTTGGTCTGTCTTTGCTTGTGGTCGGTTGGCGTTTTCGTTGTAGTACATTGCCGCCAAGTAGAGTCTGTAATAACAAAAGAAAAAAATCTAAAATGTCAGAAACTTTATTATATTTATGATAACATGTAACTCCTTACTAACTTCTTCCCAAGTAAATGCAGCCTAATGAAGCTGGCTGTTTACCTGCACTCCTGTAAGAAGCCCGTAGAGTCTTGAAGGACAGCTGTGTGCCTACACAACGTGTTTCCATCTCTGTCTGGCATGCAACATCTCTTGATGCAGGAATCTGTGCCGTTGATGTTTTTGATGAGCTGGTCTATAACAAGCACACAGGGGTTAGAAAAAAACATCTTCTCAGAACAAATGTAATCATCCCTCCCCCCACTATGTATCTGAGAACAGTGAGAAACATTTTTTTCACATGCATTTTAATATACCATTGAATAATGACTGAATACATAAGGTAAGCAACAAAACATAGTTTGTTTGTATGCACAGGACAGGCCAGGACAGTCGGATGACAGAGAGTTCTGAGGTTGAAGTCCTATAATAACAAAATGCACCCGAGACAGTGACATGTCTGTAGCTACGACATGTCCGCTATTCTGCTGCAGCAGAGGAAACTCTGCTGTTCTCAGCTCCACGGCCACTCGTGGCCACGACCGCTAAAATGCGGGACGATACTGTAAACCGGTGCGTGTTTATCAAAGCTTGGTCGCCGTGCAGAGGCACCAGTCGGTTTGAGCTGCGTTCAAAACGCCTCAGGCAGTGATCACTGCTCCAGTATAATGGGTAAACCTGAAACTCACCCAGTGATAAACGTTCCGCGGTGCAAAAATAAGGGCGATTAAAATGCGTTATTTTTGTGTCATTCATTCATCTTAATGAACGCGTTAAAGTCCCGGGCCTAGTTTGAACGTAACTTTAGTATAAGCAGACTATGTCGCGGCCCAACAGTACTTTATGCTAGCTGCCATGCTAACAGGGCCGCCAAGCCGCTAAACAGTAAATCAGAATAAAATGTTCAAACTTACAGCTTCCACGTTCGTAGTTGGATCGCGGACAGTTGGTACCGATCCATTTTTAATCCGCTGGGATTTAGCAAATCCAGTTTTATACTGTCCCTCGTTGATGAAGCAGTCCGACGTGAAATGGTTAGCACACACATACAGCACTTTGGGAACTGCTGTAGGGACATCACCATCAAAAATGAAATTCACCCATTGAGTCCTCAGAACGTCCGAAGAGGGAGGTTTATAAAGAGTTGTGTGCTCATTTGTGCAGCCAACAACAGAGCAACCACTTCTTCCAGCTCGTACCTTCGCCATTGTGCCAACCGGAGCAACGCTAGCGAGCGGAATAATGGCGGTGTTTAGAAACTTTGTTAGGGGCGTGGCAAACCTTCACCGGAGGCGTTGCCACCAGCCTGAGGGGAGCGGCCGAGTCTGTTGCTGACGTCATTTGCAGACCATTTCTCAAACAGCCCGTTTTAGCGCACATTTTCTAAAGACTAAGAAAGCAAAAAAACGAGAGGATGAACTTTTTTCATATCAGGAGGGATTGTAGACAGGCCGGGGATGCATATTATTGATAGAAAACCGCTCTAAAGTGCATTTTGCATAATATGGGACCTTTAAAGCTAGTATAATCATTGGGTTGTCCATGTAAAGCATGAACTAAGTGTGGAAAGAAACAAGGCGCACTTATAGATACCTACATTGGTTCAACCCAAGGTTCATCCTCTGGTTCACCCCCTGTTATCTCTAAGGTGTCCACCTGAATGCTTAGAAGTGGTCAGAACAGACATGGGGAGGACGGGCTGTCTTTACCATATGTGGAGATGGGCTCCAGCAGTAAAGGGAGGAAGGGCCGTCTACACAGGTAAAATGGAATGTTCTGCTAATTGGGACGATGTACGGATTGGTCTGATGCGTAACATGGGTTTGGGAGATGTACAGAACACGCTATGTGGAATAGAACCACAGTGCATGGATGTTTGGAGAGAGAATGAGATGACGACATGAAGGTATAAGAGGCACCGGAGGATGGAAACATTCAGTTCTTTTGCAAAACAACTCAGGCTTTGTGGTTTGCTTGTTCTCAAGTGATAATAAAGTCTTACATCTTCAGACCTCGCCTCTCTCGCACCTCTCTTCTTCAGTTTAAGTGTTAGATGCGGTTTTATCCACCGCAGTCTTAGTTAGTAGGCTACAGTACATGTCTGCAGAACACCCGTGTTATTCTGCAGGATGAGGATCACATGTATAATCTTTTACTGTCAGTACATTCTTAACCTAGCACACCTTATTGCATAGCATGTTTTGATTGGTACATTCATTGTTGTTGTTTTTTTAAATATACTTCACAGTTCCATTCTGCTCTTGGATTACGATGTATGTTGTCTCTTCTTCACAATCATTTCATGTTTGCTCATATTCAGAGCATACCTCATCCAGAATTCAATAAGAACTCACACAAAGAGAGGCAACGCTCCCTGAAAATGCAAGAGACGATATCGTCTTTGTATCTAGCCGTAGAGGTTTCAAGACAGCAACAGGCGCATCAATGCTTCACCAAAAAAAAAAACTCCAACTGAAGATTAAATGTATAGTCTTGGTTTGTTAGGTAAACACATACATGGCCAAAGGCTTCACCTGCTGGGACATAGATCTTCTCTAGATGTGACACTGGTGTGAGGGATGACAGTAGGAACCACATCCTTGATTCAACTATCTGCAGGTGTATTGGTGTTAAAACATGAATATTGTTTTGGTCTCATGTAGATGTGACACTGCATATTTACCAATGAGGTTTGAGAAAGGTGTTCCAGAAAGAACCTGCGACCAGTTTGTTATATAGAATAACTTCCTGACACAAAGTAATCGCAATACAATTTCCCTTCGGTCACTGAGCAAATTGGTGGCGAAGGCCAGTCTACCAAACCTACGAAAGAAGCTGTAGTGTATGGTCAGTTGGTTCATACTATATAGTAAGATGTATGTTTCCGGTTAGCTGTTTACACTATGTAAAGGAGATGTATGTTTTTCTTGAGGTAATTTGCAAGGAGTGTGAGCTTATGGTGTTACGAGGTCAGAGGTGCAAAGAAGCCAGTTGTTGTGACAATAGCTTTGGGCACAGGAGGTGCCTGACTGTTGAGATGATTATCTGAGAGGTAGTATTTAAACTGTGCATCAGGACAAGGCTGGCAGAGTGTTCTCAGAATTTGGCCACAGAGGCTCTCTCAAGATTCAGACCTTCTTGACACTGTTCTACTTTGTAATAAACCCTTTTTAATAAACAAGTGGGACGTATCAGCGGTGGTTTCTCCTTTTCCTCAACACGTCAGGATACTACAAAGCTTCCTCAATTGTCTCTTCTGTCTATTTATATACCTTTCTGAAGAGCTCTTATGTCATTTAGGCCTTCTTCATACCACCGTCACACATGCAATGAGAAATGTTAACAAAAAGAAAAAAGCCTGAATGTTTACACCTGTAGAATAAATAATATGCTTAATAATAGTTGTTCAGTATGCCCAGGTTTCAATGTATCATCATTTCCATATCTGTGGAATCAACAGACCCATCTGTGTGTCCTCGCTTAACCTTGGTTAAAAAAAAATCCATGCAAATTAAATCTGTGAAATCAACAGATGTGGCGTTTTCTAAAAAAACACAGAAGGTTCGACAACATCCTGTTTTCTCGCAACAACAACTTCTATCACAATGAAGGAAACATGTCAAAGCAATAGCCAGGCCCTTACAAGGTCGTAATCCTTACAAGTGATTCTGACTCCACTGGTTTGGCGGAGAAGCTCGATGCATTCATGAATGTACTTTACTTACCCATATCTAACAGAAAGATTATTCTCTGCTCAGTTGGCGGAAGCTGTATCGAGTGTGCTACATTTTGTATAAACGGTTCCTTTTACTTGTTATAACCCTTCCGAGGGGGTTAAGGAATCACTCGGAAGAGCATTCCGTCACCTCTCCAATTTGTTTTCCACAACACCAGACACATGGGAATTATACCCATGATTCAAGGTTTCAAGGTTCAAAGGTTTTATTGTCATTTGCTCAACAGATACAGCGTACATGTTGGCAATGAAAATCTAAGTCCCAGGCACCCCAAAACAACTCAATAAGTGTCTAAGAATAAGAGAAGAGAAAGAAAAAAAAAACTAGTGCAATAAAAAATATATATATATATAACATGATAATAATATAAACATTAAACATTGTAAGGTGCAGAAGTGTAAAAGTAAAAGTGTTATATTTACATGTGCAGTTTGAATGAATTAGCAGCAGTTATGGGGAGGTATGAACCGATATGAATTAAATAATGTAATCTAAATAAATATGAAAATAAATATTTTCCTGATGTAGTGACCTTCACAGAGCTCAGGAGTTCAACAGTCTTACAGCCTGTGGGATGAAACTGTCCCTGAGTCTGGTGGTCCTGGTCCGGATGCTGCGGTACCGTCTGCCAGACGGCAGCAGACAGAACAGTTTGTTGCTGGGGTGATGGGGGTCTTTTAGAATCCTGTAGGCCTTCTTTCTACACCGCTGGGTTCAGAGGTCCTCCATGGATGGCAGCTCCGTCCTGGTGATGTGCTGAGCAGTTTTCACCACCCTCTGTAGAGTCTTACGGTTGAGGGCGGTGCAGCTGCCATACCAGGCCGTGATGCAGCCGGTCAGGATACTCTCGATGGTGCACCTGTAGAAGTTACAGAGTATCCTGGAGTCCATGTTGAACCTCCGCAGCCTGCGGAGGAAGAAGAGCCTCTGACGGGCTGTCTTGGTGATGATGTTGGTGTGATGAGTCCATGTCAGGTCCTCAGTGATGTGAACCCCGAGGAACCTGAAGCTGCTGACTGATGAATGATTGAGTCTTTATTTTGTGGGCAACACTCATGTGTACGGCAAAGTTATAAAGCCACAACAACGTTCAACTAGCTCAGTAGTTTTTTTTTTTGTATGACTGTTTTGACCACGGTTAGGAGACAGCCCATTACCACCAGGACTGTACAGCAGTGGTCTGAGGAGGCTGAAGAGGCCCTGAGGGAGTGCTACAGGACAACAGACTGGAGGATGTTTCAGGAGGACTATGGTGATGACATTGAGGGTCTCACTCAGTGCGTCACAGACTATATAAAGTTCTGTGAGGAGAGTGTTGTCCCCACCAAGAAGGTCCGTTGCTTCCCTAACAGCAAACCCTGGATCAACAGGGACATCAAAGTCCTGTTGAACCGTAAGAGGAGAGCCTTCATGGTAGGAGACAATGAGGACACACAGAGGGAGATACAAAGAGAGCTGAGGAGGGAACTGAGGAGAGCTAAGGCCTGCTATAAAAGCAGGATTGAGGACAAGCTGCAGCAGAACAACTCCCGAGAGGTGTGGGCAGGGGTGAAAACCATCACCGGCATGAAAACTGCCGGAGGATCACAGGAGGGGACAAAGGAATGGGCCGATGAGTTAAACCTGTTTTTCAACAGATTTGACTCACCAACGGGGGCCAGACCCTCAACTCCCCTTCCCCCCTCCTGCCCTACTCATCTCCCTGCTGGACCACCAGATCCGGGCATGGCAGCTTCAGCTTCTGCACCTCCCCTCCCTGCACCACCCTCCCTCTCTCTCCCGTTCCACACTCACAGGGAGGCTGGACCAATGTCCGGCCCAGAGGACAGTCACCCCCTCGCCACACCGCAGACTACACCTGTGACCCCGGAAATAACAACCCCAACCATCAGCACCAGCCACGTGAGACGGCAGCTCACGAGGATCAGGCCTAACAAGGCCAGAGGACCCGATGACATCAGCCCGAGGGTGCTCAAGATCTGCGCGGAGCAGCTGGCAGGAGTGTTCACGCACCTCTTCGGCCTCTCCCTGAGGCTGAAAAAGGTGCCAACTCTATGGAAGACTTCCTGCGTAGTCCCTGTGCCGAAGAAGGGTCGTCCCAACGCTCCAGGGGACTTCAGACCTGTGGCACTGACGTCACACGTCATGAAGACCTTTGAGAGATTGGTTCTGGACCATCTCAAGCCCAGGGTGCGTGACTGCCTGGACCCATTGCAGTTTGCGTACCAGACCCACATCGGCGTGGAGGATGCCATCATCTACCTGCTTCACAGAGCTTACACACACCTGGAGAGGCCACAGAGCATGGTGAGAATCATGTTCTTCGACTTCTCCAGTGCTTTTGACACCGTCCAGCCAGACCGGCTGGCTGAGAAGCTCCTGGTGATGCAGGTCGATCCTGACATGGTGGCATGGATTACGGACTACCTCACGGACAGACCGCAGTATGTCAGGCTGCGACACTGCTTGTCAGACATGGTGACTAGCAACACCGGCACACCCCAGGGAACTGTACTTTCACCATTCCTGTTCACCCTCTACACCTCAGATTTCTGCTATAACTCCCGAACATGCCACCTGCAGAAGTTCTCGGACGACTCCTCCATTGTTGGATGCATCACAGACAACGAGGAGGAGGAGTACAGGGAACTGGTGAGGAACTTCGTGGGATGGTGTGATGGGAACCACCTCCAGCTCAACACAGGGAAAACCAAGGAGCTGGTGGTGGACTTTAGACGCAGGAAGTGTCCCCCATTACCGGTTTCCATAAAGGGGGAAGAGGTGGAGATGGTGGACACCTGCAAGTTCCTTGGGGTGCACCTAAACAACAAACTGGACTGGTCTGATAATACCGAGGCCCTCTACAGGAAGGGACAGAGCAGGCTGTTCTTCCTGAGGAGGCTCAGATCCTTCAATGTGTGCACTAGGCTGCTACGGATGTTCTACCAGTCTGTGGTAGCCAGTGTCACCTTCTTCGCCGTCGTGTGCTGGGGAGGAGGCATCGGGTGTGGTGGGGCAAGTAAGCTGAACAAGCTGGTGAGGAAGGCGAGCTCCGTGGTGGGGATGAAGCTGGACTGTGTGGAGGCGGTGACAGAGAGGAGGATGAGGGGAAAGCTGCAGGCGATCCTGGACAACCCCTCTCACCCTCTCTACGCCGAGCTGAGGCAACTCAGGAGCACGTTCAGCCATAGGCTCACTCAGCCACGTGCTTCAAAGCGCTTGGGGGGCTCTTTCATCCCATCAGCTATCAGGCTCTACAATACCTCAACCACCCGCTCCCAACGTCTCGGAAGCGCCAGCACCACCAGATAATGGATTTGTATAACACACCACACACCCCAGACTGTTTTCTAGCCATTCTCATCTTATGTCTGTTCATCTCACTAATAACCACTGCCCATCTGTCATCTTTCATTGTGTGCACCAGGCTTCCACGGATGGTCTACCAGTCTGCGGTGGCCAGTGTCACCTCTTCACTGCCGTGTGCTGGGGAGGAAGCTTTGGGAGCGGTGGTGCCAGGAAGCTGTACAAGCCGGGGAGGAAGGCGAGCCCTGCAGTGGGGATGAAGCTGGACGGTGTGGAGGCGGCGACAGTGAGGAAGACGAGGGGAATGCTGCTGGCGACCCGGACCTACCCTCTCAGCCTCACTGTGCTGAACTGAAGCAACTGAAGCCACTCAGGAACACGTTCAGCCACATGCTCACTCAGCCAAGTGCCTCAAAGTGCTTGGGTGCTCCTTCATCCCACCAACCATCAGGCTCAGGAAGCTCCAACACCACCAGACAAATGGAATGGACTGAACTTTCATTCACATACACCACACCACACACCTTGGACTGTGACCCAGCCGTTGTTATTCCAGGACCATTCATATGTTGTACCTGGAATACCTGTATAAATTTGCACATCTTGCACCTTGCACTTTCCGCATACTTGCACTATTTTATCTACTTGCACTATCTGATCTATCTTGCATTTTGCACCACAAACTGCTATCTAGGACACTAGTATGCATACGGGTCCTCTCGTCACCGACCTGACTTAAGAGCGTGTATTTAATCTAATCTATTGTTTTTTTATTGTGTATAGAATTTAGCCAGGCTCTTTACTGCTCATCTATCCCCTGCACTGCTGGTCTCTGCGAATTTCTCCTACGGGGGATTAATAAAGAAATATCTTATCTTATCTTATCTTATAACAGGATAACACAGCGCTGGGCTACCCCACATGATCTACAGCCGTTTGGATAGGCGACTCATCTCGCGATACGTTAGCAAGTTAACGGTGTGTGTTACTTGTGACAATTGCATGAGAATGTAATGACACAACGTGACTAAACATAACGCAAATAAAACGAATACATTTACATTTACTTACTTACTCCGTGAACATGATTTCTGCCCAAGTCCCGTCGGATTTTCATCGGCAATGGGGATGACGACTCCCATGGTCCCACGTTACTTCACAACGTCACCAAACGACTATCTTTTGTTTGATTAAGCAACCCCATGGGTCAGAAATAAAATAACATATCGTACCTTAAATATTATAGAACATGGTTACCGTGTTTTCATTTGTCATACATTTCAGAATTTCATCAATGAGGACGGGGAATGGTTAAAACATTTTAATATACCAAATAAAATATATTCCAACAAACACATGAGAAAATACAGCTTGCGTCAAAAACATTTAAAACTCCATTGACATTGTCTAATGCAAACATATGAACCTTGATATGAAAATAAATCTTCCAAATCTTTCAAGGTTTAACAGGCCTACACAAGGTTAAAAAAAAATAATTCACCTTTAATGCAAAATCATCAAACCAGAAACTACAAACCACTACCAACCAAATACTATTTTCTAGACAACACATCACAGGGGGATGAGCTGTCTAACCATCTTTAAAGAAAAATAACAAAACCTGCGATTCGAAAACACGAGGCCCGTCAGTTGGTCCCTTCGAAATGGTGAAGGTCAGCCATGCCTCAAGGGTCGCCCTCAGAGGTCACGTCCCCAGCGGCAGGAGCGGAGGTCGCGGCGGGAAGGCCCGGGACGCCGAGCACGCGGGGGGCGTCGGGGTCCGCGGCCTGGCCGGGCTGCGACACCACGATGTTGTTTCCGTAGGTGCAGGCCCTGGGCGTCCTCTTCGAGGAGCCGGCCGCTCTGACGGAGAACCCGGCGCCGGCGCCGGCGTAGGACGAGGCCACCGTTTTGTGCACCACGGACCAGTATGAGGGCGGCGCGGTCGCCATGACGACGCTGGGCCTCTGGTTTGGCCAGAGACAGTCGCCAAATACTGGCTGCTGTTGTCGGAGACTCGGGTGGGGCGGACCTCCTCTGGGAGTTCCCACGGCACCCGGGTTGATATTGGCGGAGTAGGGCGGAGGGTTGTGCATCGCTCTGCCAACCACCATAGACGGGGCGGTGGGGTGGTGGTAGTAGTAGTGCCCATATCCACCAACGAGGTAAGGAGGGGTGGTCGTGTGGTAGAGCTGTCCCACGCTGCCCGGTGTCTCCTGTGTGATGGCGTGCGTGTGGCTGTAGCTTTGGGTGCCCGTTGATCTGCCACCGCAAGTCAGCGCGCTGAGGTTGGCGGCTAAGGTCCCGGTGCTGCCAAGAGGGTGAGAGACGATTTCGCTGGATGGTTCTGTCGGCAGCGGAACCCGCATGGCGGTGTGGTTGGCTGCGGCTCGGGTTTGCTCGAGGTTAAGGTAGCCCCGAAAGGCGAGGTGCTCTCGGGGAAGCGGCGGCCCGGGATTGGCTGTGCTCTCGGCTTGGGTTGGGTTGGAAGGGTTCGGCACGCCCGTGATCACGCCGATATGGCTGACCGGCCCGGCAACGCTCCCCGCGGAGCGTTGGTGGTGCGCATACGACACCGAGCTGGGAACGAGTTGGACCGGATAGTAGAGGGTATATTTTGGAAGGTCTTCCTGCCTACACTGCTGAATACTTTGGGCGGCCTTGGATCCAGTGTCACGGTGAACTGCAGGTTTTTTACCGGACATCTTTGGCGCGACGGGCTTGGAACTGCGTTTCGTCTCGTCGTTGGAGCCAACCGCAGCATCTGTAAACGTCTCTGTGGCGGCGGTGTTATTGACCGGGATGCTGTCGCCCGTACCGATTGGTTTGTGGGCACCGGGGACCGCTCCCTTGGTGGGCTCGCGGGTCAGGCAAATGAGAGGAGGCGCCGCGGCTGCTTGAGCGCTGCCCTTCGACGGGCTTTGAGCGCCGTGCTCCGCGGGTCGGGTTCTGCTCGACGATCCCGGCGATTCGACGACGGGCACCGGAGGCGTCGACAGGACGGGAGGTCGACCGGGGTTGGGGTCTAAGTTCGAGGAAGGCGGACAGTTTGAGAGCGTCGCCGTCGTCGCCGCCGCCGCCACCGCCACCGTCGCCGCCGCTGTCCCGTGCTCATCGGGCCACAGCGGCTCGCCGGCCTCCCCGACTACTTTCTCCTCGCCGTCCGTGAGGTGTGCGCGCTCCACGGGGAGCCGGGGCTCACCGGGAGACTCGAGGGGAGTCCAGGTCACGCGGTCAGTGGCGGGGGGGCCCGAGAGTCGCTGGCGCTTCGCTCTGTCCGGAGCGGCGGACTCGACCTCGGGGGGACACTTGTTGGCTTGAAGAGACGACGCGTGATACGCCGGGCGTCAGACAACAGACAGACATACAATACACATACTCAACCGGCGGCAAGACTGCATTTCAGGTACCGGGTCGCGGTTTGCTCGTCACGCAAGTCCGCAGCTCGGACCGCCGCTGGTCCCTGCAGACGGTCTTGAGTCGCGACAGAGCTGAGGGGATCGTATGAAAAGACACCAACGGAAATGTCATGAGAAGGAGCAGCAAACCGGCGGCATGGACGTCCGTGGTCATCGCGTCACGCTGGTACCTTGGTCAAACGTCATGGTTACGATCCTGCTGAACTCCTCCGGGGGCAGGGCTATCCTCTGCAAGACAGGACCACAGCGAATCCACGGATTAAAACAGATTAAAACCTTTTGAGTTCTTATGTCCAAGCCATCGAGTCCACAGGATAAGTCAAGGTTATACTTAAGTCAAGGTTTATAGTTAAGGTTTGAACACTCACTTCGGTGCTGAGAGATAAGCATACAATATATATTTCCTGCTGTGTAAGGTTTTCCGTTGGATATGATACAATTACTTAACAATATTGGGTTGCAGACTAAATGTTGCAGACTAAATGAATATTAACATTGTGTGCTATGAGATTAATGTAGTAGTTAATCCTTTAAAAAGTGTTGCTTTAGATAAAAGTCTGTCTATGAGTGAACGGCCATAGGGTTGTGAACAATATTCAAAATTAATAAACTGCCCATGACAGTGCTTTCTAAATGTCTAAAATTCCACCACAATGTAGAATCTACTCCCAGCTTGTCTGTAAAGCTACTCAGAAGTGCTTTTACGGGCATATTTAGATGCACAGAGTCCATTAACCAAATCAGCTCAGCCCCAGGGAGGAGTGGAGTGTCCAGTACCTGCATGGTGCTGGGCTCCTCTGGGTTCTGCTCCTCCAGCTCTCGGGCCTGCTGCAGGAGCTTGGCGGGGTAAGCTCCGCCCTCGTCGTCCGAGGGCCCGCCCCCAAAACGCCACGGGTACCGCGCACTCTGGAGGGCAACAAGCCGTCGCGGTGATTTAAGTGCGGAAGAAACCACGGAGGGCTCACATTCGCGGTTCACACAGTTCACGCAATCTAGGAGTCTGGCATTTGACACCGTGTTTCACTTCCGCTTTGTCTGTCCGGCTGTCGACCCATTGACCCAATCTCTCACTCTGTCTGCCAGAGAAGATCTATGTTCTAGGAGGTGAGGTGCATTTCACAATGAGGCTGAGGCTGGTAAATGTACTGCCCAGTAATA
This sequence comes from Urophycis tenuis, assembly GCA_036785325.1. NCBI lineage: Eukaryota > Metazoa > Chordata > Actinopteri > Gadiformes > Phycidae > Urophycis > Urophycis tenuis. Next base: position 1,651,078 of record JAXIVH010000030.1, on the reverse strand, counting down.
GAGAATACAGAGCTCTAGACAGCATAAGCTGTACTCCTCCCTCCCTGTCACATGCAATCAAATGTGAAAAAAAATAAAATTTTTGCCTGCAGAACACATGGTGGAGTGCTGTCATTTAAAATTAGCTTAAAAATATGTTTTTATAAAGCGTCATAGTTTAAGACTTCTGGAAATGTTGAACAGCTGATCCCAAGTGAAAAGATTTGAACAGAGTTCAGGTAAAGTTTAGACTTTTAATCTTTTGAACTCTGGTCAAATCTTTTCACTTGGAATGGAATGGAGTTAAGTGTAACAGTATAAACATACGTTTGAACAATTTGAATGTCAAATTGTTGAAAAGAAGGAGTTAAGTATAAGTATAAGTATTAGTTGTAGTATATGTAGTATTGATGAAACATTGTGAAATCTTTCACTTTACTTTTTAGGCCTGTAGGGTTGTAAAATTCCTAGCCGGGACCTTGTGTTAACCTTTGAGTCACACCTCTCAAACTGAAGACACAGACGTGGGGGTGAAAGGGGAAAAGTATGTGGAAATGATTGTGTTACTTTACTATGTCATTCTCATATCATGTTTGGTATAATTTTGATTACCTCTGCAAGTGTAGTAAAACAGTCTCTGTAAAGGAATAAGGTGGGTATCATACAAAACTTAGAGGTTAGGATTCCCAATACACAGGAAATTAGGCAACGCCCAGTCAGCTCTGCTGAGGTTCAACCATCCGTGTGGACCTTCAGAACCAACAGCAAATGGTCTTAGAAAACAGAACACTAAGGAGATGATCTCCTAAATAATGCCATCGTAAAACTGGGAAAACAGATAGGGACATGATGGACACTGCTCTTGGAAGATATCTGTAGTCAGAACTTCCCAAGCGTCATGCATGTAGCCACATTCCTACAACCCAGGTATCTTCATTCTCTGATTATTGTCGGGTATTCTTTGTATGTTTTTCTGTGTTTTCAATATTCATTCCTCACTGCTTTTTTTGATTGGTTAGTAACTTTTTTCTGTCTAATAAAGTGTCATTATAAGGTGAACATTCGAGTCCAACCGGCTTTGATTGCAGTTGAACCGTGAGATGCAACACTATTGGTCAATGATGCGGTGAGTTATATTTCCTGTGGCCACAGCTATAGCTCGGATGGTGAGGGTTGTGGTAAGCCAGGTGAACACGCAGGCTTGATAATCATGTCCACTCCGGTTTATTCAACCTCATGCATTACCAGTGATTAATTGTGTAGTAATCCACCTAGAACCGGAGAGGGGATGAAGAAATATAGTATTCATCTATGAGGCGTGCAAATCAAGTGTGAAGGAAGGACATTCCTCCTTGCAAGAAGGTTAGAATCCAGGGGTTAGCCTGCCCCGGTATTGGTAATGTTCGGTATTTAACGGCACAACCGTGGTTGTCTGGCATTATATGGAGTCAGATCAAGGTTTGTTTAATTGTTTGATTACAATTCTAGTCGACGCCGAATCCTCACGCAAGAACTTCCGCCAACTCCCTTTTCGTCCTTGGTTGGGAAATTGACAGATTTCACAGATATATACTGCACACGTTACACAGGCCTTACTGTGTCTGAGATGTTTAGCTTTTGTAAACGCCAGCTCAAACATGGGTGATGGGGGTCATTGACCCCGGCAGTCTAGCGGAGGTCAATGAGATGAAATGAGACGAAAATATGCAAACATTTTATACAACTACAATTAGTTGACCCATTATACCCATTGTATTTTCATTTTCAAACATTTTCATCAGTATGAAGATCAAAATGTGATTATGTATTCAATATTCGCACAAAGTGTAAAGGTAAAGAATCGAAGGTGGAAGTAGTTGAAGTCTCACAGAAACGGCTTTGCAGTCTGCCCCATTTAAAATATATTAACCCCTTAGAAATGTTGAAACTCTGGGTATAAAATTGTGGACAAAATGTCCAAAAAGAGTGGCAGAAGGATGTTTGCATCCAGCATTCACACCAACCAATGAGCACTCAAATAACTAAAAAGACAACTTCAAACAAACCAATAAATTCAAAACTGATTTTTTTTTTTAAAAGGTGATCAATGTCTTTGAGGCATTAGCAACCACCACTCAGCCCCCCCCCCCCCCAGAGGAGGAGTCGGGCGGACTGTGTGCAGACTCACCAGGTAGGCCTGGAGGTGTCTGTGGCCCTTGACGTGGGGAAGCAGCAGGCCACGGCTCAGACGGTTACCACAGGCCACACACAGGTAGAAGGGAATCTGGCCCTCGCAGCTGCACTCCACTATGGCCCAGATACCTGCACAGAACGCTGGGTTACCATCAATTATAACGAACGAGAGAGAGAGAGAGAGAGAGAGCGAGAGCGAGAGCGAGAGCGAGAGCGAGAGAGAGAGATTTCCATTACACAATGCACGAGAACAGAAAATAATTTTTATGATATTGGCTTATCCTCTACATGTAGTCCCTAATCCTTATCCTGCGACTACTTGGCAAATTACGGTCTCTTATTGAGTATCTCCAATTCTCGCATAGTGAATACAACAATGTACACCAGACCATAATACTGACCGAGCACTGGCAGTGTAGGTCCACTGCTTCCAGTGTCCTGGAGGAGACTGTAAAGGGGGCCAGGGGGGGCTTCTGTAAACATAAATATACACAGATATGTAGGGATAGAAAATCTCTAGCCGGGACCTTTTGGTTTGCTGTTTGATGTGGTGATGTGATGTATGTGGGGGTATGTCCTCTGTGAGACAGACGGCAGAGGAATTTCAGGATATGTTAACATAATGCAATAAACTGTGTGTTCTTCCCATCGTTCTTCTGGCCCACTCCCAACCGTCATGAGGGCCAGAGAATCACACCTTACACACTGAAGGCATAGACGACGGGGTGAAGGGGGAATTATGGATGAATGACTGTTTTTACGATGTCATTCTCTGATCCACTCCCAACCCTCTAGGGGCCAGAGAATCACACGGTTCACACTGAAGACACCGATGTGGGAGTGAAAGGGGGGGGGGGGGGGGGGAAGTATATGTGGAAATGATTGTGTTCATATCATGTGTGGTAACTCTGTAAGTGTATTAAAGCTGGCTCAGTTTCATACGATTCTAGTTTCATACGGTTACGATTCTAACCATCATCCCATGGTCCTAGGTCATATAACAATTAACATGGTTCCGGAAACAATGCTGTGGTAAAACATGGAAAACAGTATATAGGGACACGATGGACACTGCTCTTGGAAGATATCTGTAGTCAGAACTTCCCACGCGTCATGCGTGTAGCCATATTCCTACAACCCAAGTAACTTCATTCTCTGATTACTGTCTTGTAGGATTTGTATGTTTTCCTGTAGTCTTCTTATAGTGTTTTCAATAATCATTCCTCACTGTGTTTATTTTTGTTTGGTTAGTGACTTGCATCTGTCTAATAAAAGAATATTCTTAAATGAATGTCCTGGTCCTACCAAATTTGAGTCCAACTAGAACCATGAAATGTTCTGCTATGGACATAGTTATTTAGCGAGGAGTACTTCCTGTGACGACAGACGAAGTAGCTCATCGAACAGAGCCGAGGTAGAGCGAGTGAACCCGTAGGCTGTGAATCGGGCTCGCTCGTATCTATCCGGCCTCATTGATGTGACTAAACAATTATGATGTAGCCCACCCAGGATTCGGTATAAAGGAATCATAGTACTCTGCCTCAAATCCAGTAGGGAGTGAAGGGACATGGTATTCATCTCTGCAGGGGGGACTCAAAGGATCGGGAAAGACATTTCAATTACCAACAATCATCCGGGGTTAGCCTGCCTCGTGAGGAAAACCGGTCATAGTTAGTGTTTCTAACTGCACACAGTAATTGTGTGGCAATATATGGAGTCAAATAAAGGTTTATTTAATTGTTATTCTAGTCGTTGCCAGAATCCTCACGCCAAACCTTCCGCCAACTCCCTTCCCGTCCTTGGTTGGGAAATTGACGAATTCTACAGATACAGTATGTACTGTACATGTTTATATGAACTACTTGGGATAACAATATTTTCTAGTGTACTTGTATATTATAATCATATCTATTTATACTATATATATTTATAGTATATATACTATATACTGTATACTTTAGTCTGAAAGTGTTCCTTTCTCTGTGTGTTATGGTATGGGATGTCAACTTGTGACGATAATGTCCTCGTTATGATTAGGGTTTGTTATATACATTACCATGTTATATACATTAAGAGAAGTTGGAGGACTATAATTGCCTTTCCCCACGTGAATACATGAAGGGAACGCGGAGGACCACACAAATCATGGCTCACAATCATAACAGTAAATATCAGTATCAGTAATCATATCAGTAAAATTGCATTCTGACCTAATTGTACTCATTAGGAATAGCAGTAACACAGTGGCGAGCGGCCTGGCTTTTGACGCCAGGTGTGCGCACGAGACTACCAGTCCCTGAGGCCTTTACCTGGCAGGTAGGAAGCCAGGTGATCCCCAGGTTGCTAGTGTATGCAGTGCTGGTTAGTGTATGCAGTACTGTACACTTTCTGGTATTATATTACTATTTCTTGCACTACTTGTACATTATTTACATTTCTTACTCTTTTTTTTTTTACACCGTTTACAGCCTGTTTCTGCTACTGTTAGTTAACCGTTTACTACCTCGACGATCACTACCTCCACCTGCACTGTTTACTGTCACTTTAATAACTACTGCCACTTTTCATGTTTTTCAATTTTGCACTCTGCACCTAATTCTGCATTTCAACCGGCACCTTAATCGCTCATTTGCACTTCTGGTTAGAACGCCAACTGCACTTCGTTGTCCCTGTACTTGTACTCCGCACAATGACAATAAAGTTTAATCTAATCTACCGTAATCTAATCTGGTGTGATCAGACCGTACCCGTTTCTCTCGCGTCTGGCTCCTTGCACGTGTCGGCCGAGCGTGGCTCTCTGGCCGCAGGCGCGTCTGACGTCTGCGGGCCTGAACAGCAACAGAAGGACATGGAAAGCTTTTTCGTTTGTTCCTGCCGACTCTCTGACAGCAGCGGCGGCGGCGGCTGCAGCGGACGAGGCAGCGTGGCGTCTGACGGGGTGATGAGGAGGTCCGGAGACTCACCCAGCTGCTTGTGGTATCGAAACAGATGCTTCAGCTTCTTCTCTCGGCTGATGTTCTGCAGCGTGTCCAGGGCTGAGGCACACACAATCATCACGATTAGCCCGGTGGATCCCTTTCATACCGTGTGTTTCCCCACACGTTTCATTCATCTGTGGTGGCCCACCACCATATCCACATTGACCAACACAATTATGTTTTTTTTTTGTCACGATATAAAACGGGTATAATCTTCCATCATTGTAGTGCTGCACATTGTTAGGAAAAATATCATTTAGCAATGGTACGGTTAGGTTGATCTGACATTCTGAAGAAAGACATAGTGAAGATTGTATTCCTCTTGGCGACTTTAAGTCTGACTCTCTGGAACTTGGAGACATAACATAAAGTGATTGAAGAATACCCCTACGTCATGTCAAATCTGCTTAGTAACATGTAATGTTTGTAAGTATATAAGTAAATATTATAAGCCAATCAGAATGGGACACTCCTGTCATGCTGTTCCGGTTTGAGACTTGTATGCAATACACGGTTTCCGGGAGCAGGCAGAAGCAACTGAGGACGATTCACGCACGAATCTCTTGCTTGATGAAATCCTCTGCTTCTCCTCGTACGAGACCAATAAACAACTTCAGCTTAAACTATATAGAGTTCCTGGCACTTCTTGTTCTTCGGCATCAACAACAATCTCCTCACTATCACACATCAATACTGACCGACAGACCACACGTGTTGTTGCCAGATGTGAACACACCCAATATGAGTGTATTCACTAAACGCACCAAATGGACCCAAGCACTGTTAATTAAACGGCCTGACACACTCAAGACCTTTTTTTTTACAACCTGATGAGTTTAACCATAAACCATCTGGGATGGGGAGGTCCTCCAGGCCCCTCTTCCATGCATTCCTGAGATGCACCCTCTCCCACATACAAAGCAAAAACAGACATCCTCCCCAGGGTGACCGACAACCCGGACTGTGAAGAGTAAGATCCAACAGGACATGAGCCAAACGAGCATTGGCTGTTTCTCTGAGTCCTGTTTGAGAAACTATCGAGTTCCTTTCACGTTCTCGACTTCCCCCCCCGTTCTCACCCTTTCTACTGCGGTTCCAAACAGTCCTCCTCAAACAGTCATTTGTGGCAAAGGTGATTAAAAGGACTGCAGTCAACCAATTAAAATCTTGGTTGACTGAAACCCATTTTAGGTTTTTTTTCCGTGTTTAATTGGTCCCAATTAAGTTAGGCGAGTTTAAAGTTGTGAAAAAAAAGGGTGCAAGTCTTATAGTCTATAAAACCGTGAAATAAAAATAAGAATAAAATAAAACAAAAAACTAAATACATTGGTCTGCACAAATCCCCCCCTCGCCCCTGAAAACATGAGATTAAGAAGCGCTTTTTTAGTTTAGTGACATTGAGATCAGATGAGGCATGCTACATACATGCTACATGCTACAGACAAACACAGCCACTACCTTGGATGAAAGGAGCCTGGCGAATGTAATCATAGCAGTCTTTGCGCAGCAGTACAACCTTAGAAAAAAAAGGAGAAATCATTCCAATTTAATATCGACATTTTAAGATTCAGTGCTGATGATCTGTGAAAATGGGGCCAGCCGGTGGAAATATATTCTAGACAGTCCTCAAGTCAAATAATGACATTTCAATGAAAACATCAAAAACCCTGTCACCGGTCACCTGGGCGTCCATCTTGTCATTGAGCTCTCTTTCGGAGATCCTCCAGGCGATGTCTTTCAGCAGCCGTTCCTTCATCTCTGGAGGAAAGTCCTGGTCCCACCAGCTCATGAACTGCGGGTAGTCCTGCAACTGGGATGGGACGCAGAAAATACGACTCAAATACATAAAAAGGGTACACCGCTATCATTTCACTCATCTCTTCGACGTGGCATCGTTGAAATGACGGGAGGCATACGTTAAGGCAACGGTCTTCAATGTACTACAGAAACGTACCATGTAGTTGAGCTGGTGTTCGGTGCTCACGATGTGTTCACAGATGAGCTTGATGGGGAACTTCTTCCTGCAGCTTCCGCACAGGTAGAAGGTCTCCTCGCACAGCCCCCGGCACTCAAACACAAAGGTCAGACCTGAGGGAACGCAGAGCAACCCCCACTCAACACACACGCACACAAGGGGTGCATTCATTTGTACCCGTGTGCCCCACGGTTGATTGGGGGCCGCTAGTTCGGTGGGATCACCTATGATTGGCTCCGCGTTGCAGTAGAACGTCAGAAAGGTGGACAAAAGGCTTGGCCCGAAGATCTTCTCTCCTGTAGAAGTCACAGAGGTGAGCACACGGCACTTTGTTGACTTTACGCGCCGCGCACACACACACACACACACACACACACACACACACACACACACACACACACACACACACACACACACACACACACACACACACACACACACACACACACACACACACACACACACACACACACACACACACACACACACACACACACACGAATTGTTTATTTAAATCCACTAATTACATTTGTACAAAAAAGGATTCAAATAATTGCAGAGATAACAAGCATTGGTACTCAAGGATACAAAAAACATCGCCTGCGCCACACAGCAAGGCTGCCTATTGTGGCTGATATAGAACACAACTTAGCCAGTTGTTTACATTTAGTTTTTGAAAGTCCTGCCAGTCTTAACCCACTGACCGTGAGTATATGGACATGCCCCAAAGTGCCAAAGATCAGTCCAATCAATTTGCATGTATAACCCAGGTTACTAAGGCCCCATCCACACGAAGCCAGATTTCGAAAACGATCTGTCCCCCCCTCCATTTGTCTCGGCAGGGGGGCCAGACATTTCTCCGTAACGACGGCGTCATTGCTGAAACGCATCTAGCTCTAGAAACGCTGTAGTACATATTCCCGGCCTGTGTGTGGCGCTGTTTCAGCTACAGAAATCCACCGAAAAAACAGTTTCATGTTGCAGAAGTGACAGATCCCCAACAACATGAAACTACCTAAACCACTCGACAGTCGATAAGTCAAACACAGGCAGTCAATTCATCATCCAACATCTTCCTCTCTCGGATCCTGGCGTCCCAACGTGTAAACTAGTTTGCACTGATTAGAAAATCAGACTATAAATGATCAATTTTGGAATATATATTCAATGTTGTGCGATGTTAGGTCGGCGCGTTTTCACTTACCCGCCCATTAAATGGTTAATTTGTGGAGACAATCCAAAAGGAGATAAATAACCATATTTATTATTTATTTTATTTCTAGAGTCATTCTAAAGGCATATCCTCCACATTTATTTCACTCCGACTCTGGCCGATGACATCATCGTTTGCGTTTCTGGTGTTCTCACGAAGCCAAAACCTGAAACGTTTTCGACTTTTCCACCCTGGGACCAGGTTTAAAAAAAGTGCGGTTTCAGCCACCGAAAACTCCGTCTCCGTCTTTACGCTCGGCCTAAACGCACAAGACATTTGCAGTTTCACTCGAAAATCGTCTCCGTGTGGATGGGGCCTAACTCTTGAAGTGATGGGCTGGTACTTTATCTTTTCATAGAACACACACACACACACACACACACACACACACACACACACACACACACACACACACACACACACACACACACACACACACACACACACACACACACACACACACACACACACACACACACACACACACACACACACACACACACACACACACCTTTTGACTCTTGAGTCTGTGCCACAGTTCCTGAGGCGTCGCCTCCATTGTGTCTGGAGTTAGCTGAAGACGCGCCGTCGGGTTCTGCGGTGGGGCGGCCCGGCAGTCTCCTGGGACTGGGCTCCATGGGGGGCTCCTTGGGGGTCTCCCTGGGGGGCGGGGGGGCGGGGTGCTGTTGTGGGACACGCGCCCCGGGCTCCTCCCACGCACCGCTGGGGAGCGACGGGGGGAGTGCACGTGTGATCGGTAGGCCGGCGGCGATGGGATGAGGGAGCTTGTTGTGGCCGTCCTCTTCTGGGGGAACAGAACAGAAACAGAGAGGGGAGAGACGGGACAGCGGTCAGGATGAGGGGAGACCCTTTTCCTTGGAATCACCAGGGGAGTAAAACTAACCCGGCACCCCCCCCCCCCCCCCCCGCCAGATATTGGCCCAGTAAATCCCAAAAGGTCATTAGGCAGGTCAATTACACCGCTTTCAAATAGCTTAAGTCATAAATACACCCAAAACCCACCACGGGGATTTTTTTTTACATCAAGTCTGCCAGGATGAGGATCACACACTAGACAACACATTAATACAAGATGTCTGCTTCCACCAGGCCAGAAGAAGGAGCATATTACAATAAAAAAGGGCCTCAAGGTCTCAAAAACAAATGTGTTTCAAAATATTATAATGACGGTGAATTATTAAGGTGAAGATCACACATTAACAGAGCAGGCTCTTCAGAAACAAGTTTATTGCCAAGTAGGTTTGCACCTACAAGGAATTTGACTTGGTGCAATTGGTGCAAGAGAAAAACAGTATTAAAAATATAAGTAAGTAAAATAACTATAAATATATATATACAATGTACTATGAATATGAATATGGAATACGGAGCAGTAGTGCATCACTCTGTCATCCGGTCACTCATGGGCTGAAACTAGTAAGCCATTGATTCATTGTATGATGTAATCCAACAAATGATTCATTTGGTCCCCGAAAAAATACATAATGCTTGATGCTACTGCGGTACCTTTACATGTAGCTGCCTCTTCCATAGGCTCACTGTCGACAATCTCAACTGTGTGGATGGACAACCACGGGAGAAGACATCAAATCCATGAAAAAAAACAACAACAACAAAAAACAATGCAAACGTCATCGCAACACTTCTATGTGCAATTTGAAACCAGAAAGTAAGCGGGTTCGAACCATCCTTTACCAATTCCGGCGGTCTCGGGGGAGACTTGAATCGAGGGTGGGTCCTTCGCTTCGGGCTCGCCAACGCCACCTCTGCCTTGGCCTGGCGCTGTTTGAAAACACCAAAAACACCCGTTAGGACAGACCAAACAGCTGCTGCTCTGTGCTCCTCACAACACGCGCTAGCGGGGGCGAGTGTTTTCCCTCCACACACACACACCTGCTGTTGTTGTTGTGGTGGAGAGGCTGGGGGCAGGCGTTCTGGCTGACCTTGGAGATGTTCCGTGGGCCTCCGCCAGCGGCTTATCGGCCGCCTGGCT
>JAXIVH010000030.1:1598247-1638247 GCA_036785325.1 Urophycis tenuis | reverse complement strand
GGAGGGGAGTAACTGCTCTGCGGGGATTATTCCAGTTTTGGGCGCCGCAGTTTGAAAAGTCACGTCGGCGCCTGATCCCTTCGCCTTGCCCTCCGTTGGTTGACCTTTAGCTGGAGGCGCCATGCACGGGGCATTGCCTGCACCGCGCGGAAGGGAAGCGGCGGTGGGGGCAGGCGGTGGGCCCACAGATGTAGACGGCTGGGAGGGTCTCCGAGCCTTCAAAACAAAAGCCAGTTTTCTTTTTTAAGGGCGGTTAGACAGGGATTTCTGTCACTTTTTTTTTTTACATTTCTAAAAAAATGTATGTTAAAAAATACATCCATCCATCCATCCCCATCCATCCATGTCCTCCGCTTATCCGGGGTCGGGTCGCGGGGGCAGCAGCCTGAGGAGAGAAGCCCAGACTTCCCTCTCCCCAGCCACTTCGTCCAGCTCTTCCGGGGGGATCCCGAGGCGTTCCCAGGCCAGCCGAGAGACATAGTCCCTCCAGCGTGTCCTGGGTCTTCCCCGGGGCCTCCTCCCGGAGGGACGTGCCCGGAACACCTCCCCAGGGAGGCGTCCAGGAGGCATCCTCACTAGATGCCCGAGCCACCGCAACTGGCTCCTCTCGATGCGGAGGAGCAGCGGTTCTACTCTGAGCCCCTCCCGGATGACCGAGCTTCTCACCCTATCTCTAAGGGAGAGCCCGGACACCCTGCGGAGGAAACTCATTTCGGCCGCTTGTATTCGCGATCTCGTTCTTTCGGTCACTACCCACAGCTCGTGACCATAGGTGAGGGTAGGAACGTAGATTGACCGGTAAATCGAGAGCTTCGCCTTTAGGCTCAGCTCCTTCTTCACCATGACGGACCGGTGCAGAGCCCGCATCACTGCCGACGCCGCACCGATCCGTCGGTCAATCTCCCGCTCCATCCTCCCCTCACTCGTGAACAAGACCCCGAGATACTTGAACTCCTCTACTTGAGGCAGAATCTCCTCCCCGACCCGGAGAGTGCACTCCACCCTTTTCCGGCCGAGAACCATGGCCGGAAAAATACATATTGAAGGTTATTGGAAGCAGATTATTGCTGCACCTGAGGTGCAGGAGGAGATCTCTGCAGTGTGTTCTGAAATGCCAGCACGGTCTTCAGGGCTGTGAAGATAGCACACAACAGAATGTTAGCAGGATACACAAATGGTGCAATGACATGTTATGGTGTGACCTTACAACTCATCTGCCTCGGTCAGATCCCAGCATCACAGAACTGGATTAAATCAACCCGTCATTGCTGTATTGTATTTTTACAATTGGTCTGTCTACAACACTGCATTTTTTGTATTTATTTATTTTATTTTTATTGTTTTTTTATTTTTTATTTTTGGGGTATTTTATTTTATTTATATTTTTTGTATTGTATTATATTTACATGTACCCTGGCTGCTATGGCGACCCAATTTCCCTTCGGGGATTAATAGTTTTTTATCCTTATCCTTATTATTTGGCTATGGTTACCTGAGGTACCTTTCTAAACAGAGTACAGAACCACCCACCAGCATTTTTTGTTTATTCATTTGAGAGTTTCCAAAAGTCAAAATGAAGGTGATGGAAAGCGCTGGCTTGGCGTGTACAGGACTTAACGGCCATAATGCCGACATGGCCCTAGCGTGACCTTTGCTCTGTGGTTGGAACAGGTTAGACGTGTTGTTACTTTGAGTACTAATGTGGTAGTCTCCCAATCACTGTTAGTGTATCGTCACATTAAAGTATTGGTGTGGGTGGGGTGTAAAGCTTCCAATGGCCATGCACTAATATATTACATTTACTCAATGCAACACTTTCACCATCAGGGAAATTTATTAAACGACACCTAGAACACGGCAAGTGGATCAAGGCCAATGTTCTCTTACCGGAATCGTAGTTTTGTTTGACTACTTTGTGGTACATCTCTGCGGTCAGCTCAAAAACCTGGACAGCACACACACACACACACACACACACACACACACACACACACACACACACACACACACACACACACACACACACACACACACACACACACACACACACACACACACACACACACACACACACACACACACACACACACGTCAGGTAAGCATGTGCAACACACAAAACGATGACATTTTCTCATTTCAATAAGACACCTATTCACGTTATCCTTACATTTTGTAATAAAATTATATATTTTAGTTTAAAAAAAAAATAGAAGTAGCGGCCTATGGCAAGCTCGTCGTTTACCGCTTCGTTCCACTGAGGCGATAAGCGGTACATTGACAAATGACAAAATTGCCTATATCTCTTGGTATGTTATAGATCTCTACCATATCACTACATAAATAAAAACTAAACACTCTTGGGTTGACCACCCATTTAAGCCCGTAGTTGTTGGCGGACCGGAGGCTAATTAACAGTCTAATATTAATTAATAGCCTATCGTACTTGTATAAAAAAGAAATCCGAATAGCAATGAAATAGAGGACCCAAGTTTGTCACAAACTAACGGATTTTAACCTTACCTCGAAATCCCTTCTCACACTGAAGACACAATCGGAAATGCTGACATTTAAATATACATGTGCCGTTTTCTCTTCCATTTGATTGATATTTAAAAATTGAACAAACGCTACGTTGCCAAGTTGAACCGGTTTTCTTTTTAACTAACCTTACTAACTAACTATAGAGTGGTTATAGAGATTGATCGCGTCAAACAAAAACAAGCCCCCACACGTAAGCTAATCATACACGATATATATATTCGTGTATGATACCAGGGATATGATACCAAGGATACCTACTTCATAATATCAGGGTAACCATTCAGCAGCGTTCACTTCGGATTAGGGGCCAATGTGGCGCATCGAGTCGGACTTATAGCTTTCCATCATCCACACTGAGACACGCTGTGAACTCTGTGAAGCGCATTAGTGTCGCGACAGAATGAGATAAGTATCACCTAATGACGACAAAACGATAGCTAACGCCAGTAGAGGCAAACAACGCCTTCCTGCGGGAGTTCTCTGCCTTCTCGACTACCCTATGTCCTATGTGTTACGTCTTGTCCAAATGTACTATTACTGGGAGATTCCAACATCCACTTTGACAACATCTACAATGCTTTTACAAAGGCCATTACTTCATGCCTTGTCAGCTTTGGACTACAACATATTGACTTTCCGAAACACTCCAAATGACACATTCTTGACCTAATCTGCTGCTCTAGAATAACCATTCATAACTGTTGTGCCCTTGATCTGGCGATCAGACCACAAGCTAATATCCTTCAATGTCAATCTTGTGTAATCCAAGTTCAATCCGCTACGTTCAATCACATTCCAAAACATTTGACTTGCTGGCCCTCTCTAATGGATTTGATTACTTTCCTTGCAGAGTCAATTTAGACTCAGAAGAACTTTATTGCCAAGTAGGTTTGCACCTACGGGGAATTTGTCCTGGTGGTTTGTGCACATCAGTCACCAGTACAGTGAACAAACAACACCAACAACAGACAGACAATACAAACAACAGTAAGTGTTTTACCATACACACCACCGTCTCCAAACTACTGACTAAATACCCCAGTGCCCTCATCATCATGTCGGGAGACTTTAACCACGTCACCATGGATAGAGTTCTACCGACATTTAAGCAGTATGTGAGCTGTCCTACCAGAGGGGTGAGGACCCTGGACCTGATGTATGCCAACATTAAGGAGGCATACATCTCATCTTCTCTCCCCCTTCTTCTGGGCAGGTCGGATCACAATCTGGTTCACCTCAAACCCTGCTATGTGCCTCTGGTGAAGAGGAAGCCTGTGACCACAAGGACTGTGAGGAAGTGATCAGAGGAATCTTACGAGGCACTGCAGTACTGTTTTGAGGTGACTGACCGGGGAGGACATTGATGGGCTCACAGAGTGCATCATCAACTTCTGTGTGGAGTGCTATGTCCCTGCGTCGACAGTCAACTGTTACGCAAACAACAAACCTTGGATCACCAAGGACATCAAGGCCATCCTGAACGATAAGAAGAGGGCGTTCAGAGAGGGCAACCAGGCTGAGCTGAGGAGAGTACAGGGGGTACTCAAGGTCAGAATTAAAGGGATATTCCGCCATTTTTGGAAATAAGCTCATTTTCCACCTTCCCTCGAGCAAAACAATCGATCTTTACCCTTTTCCCGTTCATCCAGCCGTTCTGTGAGTCTGGCGGTACAACTTTTAGCTGTAGCTTAGCATAGATCATTGAATCGGATTAGACCATTGGCATCTCGCCCGCTTAGAAGTGACTACGATTTCCGGAATTTTTCCCATTTAAAACTTGTCTCTTCTCAAGTTTGAAAGTGCAATAAGACTGACGGAAAATGAAACGTGGCGATTTTCTAGGCTAATTTTACCCGGAACTATACTCTCATTCTGGCGTAATAATCAAGGAAAGTTGCAAAGGTACCATGGGCGCAGTGATATGACGCGCCTCAAAGTATAGTCCCGGTATACCACCGGTAATAGCAGGTAATCACGTTGGTTGTATTGCCGGAAGAAGCCTACAGGGACTATTGAGGCGCTGCGGATTTAACTGTTTAGTCCGTTTTATTTTATGCGTCTGCAAGCAGTAGGCTAGTGCACTCTGTCTGCACGCACCTTAAGGCTTAGGGCCTCTCTCTCTGCCTCCATAGGCTAGTCTGTTCAGACTGTTAAGTTAAATGTTTAACTTTTAGTCGAGTTTATTGTTTTGTCGGTTTGATTGTTTTTATTTTGTGCTTCTGTAGGCAGCGCTACAGTGCACTGTCTGCACTTACACTCACCGACCATAGGCTTAATGCCTCTCCTCCTAGTCTGTAGACTGGGGGATTACAGCCTAATAATAAAAACACATGCTGGAATTCATTTCTGTGTGGGCCTAAGTTATAATATATGACAATGTACTACATTTTCATTGTGTGAAATTGTGCACCGGCCTGCACAGCGTCAGCAAAGAGAGACACGCTGGCTACACGTGCACGTCACGCGCGCGTCACGTGCACCCGCGTGCGCATCGCAGTCAGGGGGAGGGGGGGGCCTTTTTTGATATTGTGAACAGGGGGCCATATCTGTTTAATCCGTCCCTGGGTCAAAGGTTGCTGCCAATCACCTCCGCAGAGTGGATGATACGCTGCAGTCTGCTTTTGTCCTTAGCTGTGGCTGCAGCGTATCAGACGTTGATGGAGGAAGTGAAGATGGACCCAATGATGGCAGTGTAGAAGCTAACCCTTAAGGCTGGGTTATGCTTCATTTATGCTTCTGCGTTGACGCAACCATGGGGGGCTTACGGACCCTTTACCTCCCCCTTGCGTCCAACGCAAGGGCCTGATGTGCAAAATCTGATCCTCCCAAAAATCCTAGATGTGCGTCGAGGCGACGCAACACCAACGCAGCGGCTTTGGCTGTGATTGGTCCGCGACTACTACTACTATCATTCGCTGCAGATCGCTTTTCCGGTTTCCACTCGTAAACACCACTACGGTGTGATAAATGCTTCGACTGATTGGCGACAACATATATATATAACTTTTGCCTTCATTTCTGTAAACTTTTTTTTTACTCGCTCGTAATCCGTATGTAATGACCAGAATGGTCATTCTGGTCCCTCTAACGGTGTGGCATTGAATTGCATTTCAACACGTAAACCCCACGCAGAAACACCACAGGCTCATGACTGCGTCCGAGCAACTGCGTGGCCATTGCGTGATCACTACGTAATCCCCACGCAGAAGCATAACTCAGCTTTTATCCACCACAGATGAACTGGTATCTCACTACAATGATGGACTCCACGGCCTGCTAAATACTCTTGCACCTCTGAGAACTAGGTCTGTTTCTTTTACTCACTCTGCCCCTTGGTTTACACCAGCACTACGTCAGCTCAAAACTTACATAAAGGTGCCTGGAGCACCTTTATGTAAAATCTGGCCTCACAGTTCATAAAGAAATGTATCACAACCACATACTCCAATGCAAGGATGCCCTTTCCTCAGCTACAACTTCATACCACTCAACCTTAATGAGGACGGCTGACGGGAACACCAGAGCACTATTCTCAATTATCAACCATATTCTGAAACCACCTGACTTACTCACAGTTACACAGTGTGATACCTCATTACCTTCTTCAATGCCAAAATTGAAAATATACATCAGACCCTGACTGCGTCAAATAACCCTGCATCCTCTCTGCACTCCTTGCCTACATTGTCCTTTGCCTCTCCACTCACCAGCTTCAAACTTCTAACTGTCTTGGAAATTACTGGTCTCATCTCCAAATCAAAATCTTCCACATGCTAGTTAGATCCCTGTAGAAAAAAATAACGTAATAACGGCCAATAATTTAAATGTAATAAAGCCAATAACGTAATAACTTGCCAATTATGTAATACAGTTGTTCAGGCAATAACGTAACAACTTTTTGTCAATAACGTAATAACTTATTACATTATTGGCTGGTTATTACATTATTGGCCTTGTATTAAAGAAATTTGGTTTTATATGTAACTCCAATATATGAATATGCATAATATGAATATGCCGACGCTTCGACAGAGTTGTGAGCCTTTCGAAGTTCTGCATTGCAGTTTTCAATATGGTATTGCAATTCACGCGATACTCTGGAGCTGTCATTGGTCAATGACTCATTCCCGCAGCCCCTAGTGTTCCGGCGGTGAACTTTATTGGCAAGTTATTACGTTATTGGCTTCATTGCATTAAAATTATTATGTTATTGGCTGTTATTACGTTATCGGTTGCTACAATCCCTTACTTACCCACCTGGTAGAAGTCTGCCTACCTGCCCTGTCCTCTTTAATAGCTGATGTTATCCATTCCTCACTTGTGTTGTTCCATCATCACTGAAAGACTACTGCAATAACTCCAATACTCAAAAAACCTGGCGCAGATCCAAATGATTTAAAGAACTTTCATCCATTCTCAAACCTGCCATTTCTCTGCAAAGTACTTGAGCGAACTGTTGCAGCTCAGAACAACACCCATCTGTCTGACAACAATCTCTTCGATAAATGTCTGGCTTTCGTCCACTCCACAGCACTGAGAGAGCCCTTGTGAAAATCACCAATGACCTTCTGATGGCATCTGACTCTTTTTTTTCTCCTTGACCTGAGTGATGCATTTGCCATTTTCGTCTCTCATGTCATCCTCCTGGACAGGCTAGTATCCATTGGCATCTCTGATATCCCTCTGGCTTGGTTCAGATCATATCTCTCGGGCCGCACACAGTTTGTCCAACTCAAGAACTTGAGATCCGGCTCCTCTCCAGTGGTGTTCCCCAGGGCTCTGTCCTCGGGCCCCTCCTGTCTGTCCACATCAATAATGTTACTCGGTCTGCTTACTTCCATAACATCAATCGTCTTCGTCCGTCATTTACACCAACCTGCACTGCTATCCTTGTAAACACCCTGATTACATCCCGACTGGACTACTGTAACGCTCTCCTCTGTGGTTTTCCTCGGAAATCTCTTCATAAACTCCAAGTCGTCCAGAACGCAGCCATCAGTATTATCAACAAAACTCCATCTATTGAACACATCACTCTTGCCCTGCAGCAAATCCACTGGCTCCCTATCAAATCACGCATTGATTTTAAGATTCCACTCCTTACTTTTATCCATCTTAACTCATCCACATCCACACACCTTCACGTCCTCTCCGATCCTCTTCTGCCATCCAGCTCTCAGCTTCATCTGCCAACCTCTCCACCATGGGCTCAAGAGCTTTTAGCTGATCTGCTCCCCGCCTATGGAACTCTCTCCCACCAGACATTCACACTTCTGACTCTGTCTCCACCTTTAAATCACGCCTAGAGTATGCCACCGTTACTTGTTTTTTAACTTGTCTTGTAAGGTGTTCTTGAGTGCTTTGAAAGGCACCTTTAAATAAAATAAATAAAATGCATAAGAAGCTAAAGTGCTTGATCTAGCCCTTAAGTAGCGTAATGGAAAATGAGCCACCTGACCTTCCACTTGAACTGACTTGTGAACTGACTTCCAAGAGTATTCCAAGAGTTGACGCTCTATATAATCCGCTTTCTCTCGCCCCTTGAAGACCCCCTCCTCTCCTCCTCCTACCCCCCACACTGTTATTACCCACAGTCACCTGAAAACCCTCTTACCCTCCACTCATCACTACCCCCCCCCCCCCCCCCCCAGAACAATTCTCACTACTCTCCAGTGAGGAAGCCGCCTCTGCCCTACTGTCTCCCCTCTCCTTTTTGGACTCCTGTGGTCCCTTCTCATCCAGACCGGCGCAATCTTATCCTCCTCTGCCTTGACTGTCCGAATCTCTGCGGGCTCATAGAACAGAGCTACGGACAGCTGAGAGGAAATGGAAGAAATCAGGCTGTGCTGATGATCTCTCTCACTACCTGCACCTCCTCTCAGACTTCACCTCCACAGTGTCAGCAGCCAAATCTACATTCTACCAGAACAAGATCAACTCCTCTGCCTCCAACCCCAGGAAACTGTTTTCCATGTTCTCCTGTCTCCTCAACCCTACCTCCCCTCCCCCCCCCCCCTTCCTCACTCACTGCTGACTACTTTACCAAGAAGGTGACGGACATCGGCATCTCCCTTACCCCTGCTGCTTCCTTCCCTGGCCCCACTTCTACAGCTAGTGTGGTGGCTAAAGCACATATCTTAACAAAAGTAAGAGGGTTCTGGGAGGCCGCAGTCTGAATGACAAGACTTTATTATCACTTGGTAGGAGCAACAACAAAATCTGAGTTGGTTTGACAAAGAACTCCCGCACATCCCCTATGTGCCCCTTTTTATCCTGTTTTCCAGACATGTCATCACCTTGAATATTCTATGCTATAGAAAAATGGCCCTTCCTCCCTTTACTGTTGGAACCCGTCACCACATAGCATACAGTCAGCCCATCCTCCCTTTAATGTTGGAACCCATCACCACATATCATACAGTCAGCCCATCCTCCCCATGTATGTTCTGACCACTTCCGAGCATTCAAGCAGACACCTTAGAGATAACATGGGGTGAACCAGAGGATGAACCTTGGGTTGAACCAAGGGTTCAATGAGTGCGCCTTTGTTTCTTTCCACACTTATTTCATGCTTTGCATGGACAACCCAATGATTATACTAGCTTTAGCCTGGTTAATATCTACCATACTAGCCTCACTCCCCCTACTCCCACCTCTGCTAGACGTAAACACTTTACCCCTCTCTCCTCTGAAGAGGTCCTGAGACTGGTCACATCCAACCATGCGACCACCTGTCCTCTTGACCCTATCCCCTCCTCCCTTCTCCAGGCCATCTCTACCGAACCTACCATTAATCACCACCCTCATTAACTCTTTCCTCACCTCAGGTGTCATCGCAGCATCCTTCAAAACTGCCAGAGTCAAACCAGTCCTCAAGAAACCTACCCTTGACACCGCCAAAACTTCAAAGATAAATTTATTTACAGTCTAAAACAAGGAGAGAGAGGAATTAAGGGTTTCAGAATTCCCTTGACAAATGTCATTTCCCACCTGAGCTTCTCCATATCCGGCCTTTTCTTCGTGTTTGACTGCAGCACGTCTCATGGCCCGCTGCCATCTTTTCACATTTGGGGTCGGCAATTTCTGAAATGAGCAGATGCACGAATGAAAACAACCACGACAAAAGATAAGAACGAGTGGGTTGTAATGGAACATGAGCAACCCTTCTATGGACTCTATGGATATCTGCAAACCTTATCTGAACTCTATGGGCTATACAGTATACCTTCTATGATTCATGTATGGTCAAGCCAATGTATGAACCGACGGTCTGTGCTTAACCCTTGGATAGGCTTGTTATGGCTGACACTTTGTGTGGCCTATACAGTAAATCTAGAAACTATGCTGGCGGTCCTGAAAAAACAGACTCCTTCCGGTACAGGGACAGGGTTTGGATCTATCAGTCTATCTATCTATCTTGGATCTATCTGTGGTGTGCAAGTCGTACATCATCATCTCCCCAAGGCCAACTAGGATCACCAGGCTTCCACCATACATACTCTCCCTTTGTTTATATATATTTATGACACTTTAGAATGTTGACACTTTAGAATGTCTTTTAATGTATTTTACTGTTTACATATATTGCACTATTTTTCTCAACGCACTACCTCACTTTTTCTTGTACTTTCTGTGTTTCTGTGTTTCTATGTTTGTCTGTACGATGTCTGTTGTCTACTTTGTTTGTCCATTGTTTATTTTGCACCGCAGGTCTGAGAGGACTGCAATTTCATCTGTGCTATATGCCTGCCATATAGCATATTTGACAATAAAGACACTTGAATCTCTTGAATCTTGAATTGAATCTCTTTATCATTGCTATCATTGCTCCTTTCAAGACCTCCGTGTCCGAAAAGTCTTTTTTGTTCTTTATCAAAAAGATTGCAGCTCTAAATTAAGTTAGTGGCAGTAGTTAGTTAGACAAAGCTAGTTTGTCTCAGCAAAGAGTGCACGCGATATTGAACTTTCCATACAAGTTGAGTAGTCAACAAAAAAAAAAAACATTTTTGTTTTTAAAATGTTAAATTCAATATTGCCATTGCCTTTAAATAGTTAACAGTGAACTCTTAAAAGTCGTTAAGGAAATTATAAAATGCATGGTAAAATGAGCCAGACATTGCCCACCAACATGAATGAAACATCTACTCACCAGATATGCCTTTCGGTGTTCAACTCCAGTGATATGTACAACGATTGTTTTCTCTGGGATTTTCACCAAGCAGCAGTTACAAAGGTAGATCGGAGCATACGCTTCACAGTGGCATTCAAAAACCGCATCTAAACCTTGAGAAGGGAAAGCAAAGCAACTGTCAACGTTTGAGAACATTTTCACATCTCTTCAGAAGGTGAATGCGATAGGGGATAATGGCCCCTTTGTTGCAATTTAGCAATTTCCACTTTCCATTTACTGTACTGTATTATGCAAGACTGATACTGACCTATCACAGGCTCACGTTTCTTCAACTTGATATAATCCCACAGTTTACAAACAGCTGCAGCAGTGTTAGCGGGAGCTGAAGATCAACCACAGCGGACCAAAGATGAAATGAACTGCCGTCCAGTGAAATGGTTTGGGATCCAACAGCATGACAGGTAAACTGGGGCAGCGAGTTAAAAAGCAACCCAAAATAATGACAGCAATGCGCACCTTCACCCGTTTGAGCTCCAGTTGGTTCGCCGTCTTTCAACAGAGCCTTTTCCGTGGCTTTCCCGTGGTCGCCTTCCGTTCCGGTCGGCTGTCCGCCCGAGGGCTCCGTCCGTGCTTCCGTCTCGGCGCCGCCGGGGCAGAGGCGCCGTCTCTTGCTTCCCACCTCCCGGTCGCTGCTCCTGTCGGCCTTCCTCTTCTCCGCCACGCCGGCGTCCGACTCTTCCTTGAATTTTCGAGGCTGCGTCTGCGTCGAGGCGCACTCGGTCTTCACCCGCGCCCCGGCCTTGTCGCCGCCGCTCTCCGGCTCGCGTTTCGGCGAGGCGGCCGGGCTCGGCCAACCGGAGTCACTTGGTTCAAGCTTGATGGGCGATGGCGCCGGCGCAGGCGGCAGTGGCTGCGGCGATGGCTGTCGCTTAACGTTCGCAGGCGTCCCGGTCGGCGCCGGAGCCACTTCCGAGGGCTCGGCCTCCTCCTCGCTCCTCATATTCGGTTCGTCTTTGATTGTTCGGGCCGGTCCCGCGTTGGTGTCGGGCGCCGGTTTGACGTCGCCTTTTGAGGTGGCGTTGGGAGTCACCGGGTTTGCCTCCTCTTTGGCCACTTTCATTTCACCGGCCGGAGCGCCAGTGGTCTCCGTGGGGGGATCCGGTTGGATTTCGGGGGGACCGGGCCGCGGTGGGGTGGGGCTCGCGCCGTGTCGTCGTCCGCTCGCAGCAGATTCTCCACTCTCAGCGGTCAGCTTCTCACTGTCCGTTGGAGTCCCGTCTTCCACATGTCCTTGGGCCACCTCCTGGAGGGTTTCCGTGGGGACTGCGACAGAAGGGGCCATAAGGTGATGGAGCACAAATGGTGATGGCCACATGTATGTGTATTCTATGAAAAGTTTTTAAAAAATGTTTTAAAAAAAGCACCCCATTCCCATCATCATTGACCAGAGAGTTGTAGACGTACCAGGCTGCTTTGGCTTACACACTTGTTTCAGGGTCATCGACTGACTTGGGCCTGAGGCCTCCACAGCATTCCCTCAACCACACATATTGGCCGAACATATGTTTGTGGTTTGAGAAGGATTTTTTGTGTTTATCTATGTGATCAGACATCTTTTGTTGATTCATATACTTTGTATTGCCCTGTATCTACATTAACTCTTACTTACGTTTACTTAAGATTGGGGTTTGACACATGAGCAAACTACCTCAGTTCAATGATTTCATTGCAGATGATTTAACCCATTATTTAACTCATCAGTAATTTTTTTTATATCTGTTAAAAGGTCAATTAAGATAACAAAAACAAAGCATGTTTCATCCAATAATATCTTTGCCTTGCATCTGATAAGAGTTTAATGTTTGAGAGGTAAATTATTTACTGGGGAACAATCGTTCGAGCAATTATTTGACAATCCACTTTAAAACAGACTTCAGTCATTAGTCTACAGTTGGAGTAACTTTAAGAAAGCCCGCTTGGGTGAATCCAATTATCAACTAAAAAGTATGTCGACAACGTGTTAGGGCTCAGAAGGTTTGTTAAAGTTCAGAAAGTCATTGAGGCGAAAATCCCAGGAAAGAGGTTTCATGGAGAAAACATCTGGTCACTTACACAACCTCTTTCCAGCCTCCAGCACAGGGATGAGCTCAGAGTTACTCTGTCTCCACTTCACCGTCTGAAGTATCTGAACAGCTGAAAACCACAACATTTGTTAAATCTGAGTATACAGTGTGAAAAAATTCCCAATCCCAAGATGAGGAAATTCATAGGAATTTCAAATTGGAAAATGGAAATGTCCTTACCCTTTAAATATTCTGTCGACTCCAAGCGAGGCTCATTAATTTGTATAGTCTAAAAAAAGGAAAACAGAAAATGATGACAAAGACGGTAAAAAGCATAGATATGGAAGCTCCAACTTTAAACTTTAACTAAACCACACCCTTACCTGAATTTCTGACACTGGGTGTATTTTTGCCGCCTGCTCTGCGAGATCCAGTAATGTTTCTCTACTTACATCACTGCAATCCAATGATCCACAGTGGGCTTTTTCCTACCAATAAACACAACAAAACATTGGTGTTTCACATTACCGGCAATGGACTGAAAGCCAATGGAGGTTGGTAATATTTTGTGCCAAATGTATTGTAATATTTTCATTGTTATCAAACGGTAGGAATATGCATCCCTAACCCTAAAAAAAAAGATAGTAATGTTAATAGTACCTTAATGTAACTTAAAGTGTTGGCTTAAGGTCTTTGCCGTTACATGTAGCTTGGAACAACAGTGCAATGCAAGAGGGCCAAGCCCTCTCCGCCTATTTCCATAGGCCGATGCGGAAATAGGCCTGCATGTAAATGAGTACAACATGCACACGTGCTTGTACACAATGTGTATTCATTTTCTCTTCTACTTGCTCGGCTCATTTGTTTAATTTTGAGAACACATGGCCGATGTAGACATTAGACTGACATATTAGTATAATCTCACGCTATGTATTGCATTTTGCATGCATCATTAGCAGTGATCTAAATCTAAATCAGTCCCTTTTCAACGAGCCATTTTGTTTTGCCAGTGAAAAATCAAACTAACATGACAAAGTGTGCTTCCATCTCAACCTTCAACCTTTTCAACCTTAAAAGTTAAAGGAATAATAACGAATCAAGCTGTTGTGAAATCTAGCCATGTGTGCACGGTGATGCGTCTCAAACACAAAAATACACTTATTGTATTTAGTGTCGGGCTACATATTGTTACATCTGAGAGACATATTAGGTTGAGAGACGTTTCATGTATTTGGTCAGGGCTCCTTAAAATATTGTCTATAATAGACAAGCCTAGCGACAGAACCCAGTTATCCTTCTCATTGCTACCCTCATGACTGGTTTCCTTTGCTTCCAGTGAAGTGCTCCTATCCGGAGAACGGTGAATTCAAACCAGCTCGATGAGCAAAAAAAAAATATATATATATAACTTTTTTTAAGATGGCGCTTTCACACTCACCAGGAAATTCTTGACGTGTTCATGACTGAGCACGTGAGGAGCGCTCTCCTTCCTCCCCAGGTTTCTGCCACAGAGCAGACACAGAAACCGCCAGTCCTTTGAAGAGTCGGGTCCATGCGTCACGTTGTACCTCACCACAAAGTCCTGACCTGGAGGCAACAAGTGCAAGCCACGAGACAAGTAGACCATGAGAACGGAACGAGGGGAACGACTCCAGGAATGAACGAGTAAACACGAGTGGTCAACCCACATAATAATAAACAAATCACAAACAAATCACCAGACCATGTGATGACATGGTAGGGGAGTAGAAACATACAAAAGCATGGGGAGGGAACTTGTGTATAAAAGTTTTAGGAATAAATGAGGTTTCAAAAGTCTTTTAAAAGCTAAAACAAAGAACAGAAGTAGAAGAGAGCAGAAGCAAATTATGTTCTATAAAGAGGATAATTAAACCACACAATGCTTCTCTGAATAACAAATATATGAGAGGGGAACTGTATTCATTGAAATACTACCTAGTGACCAAGAATGTAACACAATGACAATATGTGTCAATCTTAAGTGCTGTAGAACGTTGTGTTATTGAGCAAACACCAATAAATAAAAAAACCATAAGCTCACCTAGCAATGGATATTCAGAATTCTGCTTGGGTTCCAAATGAACTGTGATATTAAGCACAAATTAACATTGGATCAAACAATGTATTTTTTACAGTTAGAAACCAAAAGCATGAGACTTTGATTACCAACCTCCATGAGTCAAGTGATGCTGAACAGCTCGGAGTTCCTCCCCTTGAGTGAAGTCTACAAAAGGAACATGAAAACAATGTAATATAATAATAAATGAGCAAAGGAAGCCCTGATCATTCTGACAAACCACCACTGATCCGTTTGGGCCGCAGCTGATACTCACCAAAGAAGGTCGACTTGAGCTTTGAAAATACACAGTAGGGTATATCAAACACCTGTTTGGAGAGATAATTACAGCCATTCCTTAAAAAGCCATTCCTTAAAGTACACCACACTACAGAAGTACAACACATCCCATCTTACTGGATGTGGGCCACCCTACGGTATCCATACCCTCAGAACGCGCTCTCCGTTGGCCTGCTGCTTCTCCAGCGCCAATTGCCCCAGGACCCTTTTATCCATCTCGTAGCCCCATGCAAAAGGCACTCTCTGCTGCAGCTGTGGAACACGAACACACACACACACACACACACACACACACACACACACACACACACACACACACACACACACACACACACACACACACACACACACACACACACACACACACACACACACACACACACACACACACACACACACACCTTCAATAGCCAAGGCCAGCAAACTCCTTTCCCCCCCCCCCCCGCTTAAAGCATTGATAGAATTTTCCTCTAGTGGGTTACTTTCGATTTCTTGCATTTCCTGTGGGACAACAATGCTTGCTTGTGGGATCACAGATCCTTACCACAGTGTACAACGCATGGCTCTGAGAACACATGTGCTTCCAGACGTCCGCGTCCGAGAAGCACTTCAAACAGGCAAAGCAGAGGTGAAGTGGTGTGCTCTTGGCCTTGAAGCAGACGCAGACCACAATGAAGGGAACACCTGAAACGTAATGTTCTCGTTGTGACAAGACGAAGACGCCAGACAAATGTATATATATATACATATATATATAAAAACACTGGGGTACGTCTGCCCGGACCGTCCCATGTCTGGGGGGTACAGCTCACCTACGACCGGCTCCTCCGTTTGTTTGATGAACCGGATCAGTTCCAAGTGAGGGATGCCCGCTAACATTTGAACAAAAAAGGACCGTTTTAACGCATTTATAGACAATGCTACTGCCATTAAATGTGAACTTTGAACTGCGATAATGCATGCATCGTGTTGATTTGGCTACAGCAAGTACAAATCGTCAACAAAACCTTAAGACGTTTATTAACCCAACCCTGCGTGTCTTTTTATGGAACTAAAGAACTAAAGTGCTGTGTGACATTTCCATGCAACTTAAGTCCAGCATAGACAAGTTTTTAGGTTGTTGTTGTTTTTTTTTAAGTTTATGGTGTGAAGCATATGAGTCGAACACGTTCCCACAATGTTGTATTTTGTTGTGACACCTATGCAATACCATCACAGAACTGGATTAAATCAACCCGTCACTGCTGTATTGTACAATTGTTTTTACAATTTGTCTGTCTACAACATTGCATTTTTTGTATTTATTTATTTTATTTTTATTTATTTTTTTGTATTGTATTTATATTTATATGTACTCTGGCTGCTATTGCAACCCATTTTCTCTTAGGGAATTAATAAAGTGTTATCCTATCCTATCCTAATACAATGATAACTTATAACGTATTTAAACGTTAACGTTAAACGATAACGTATTTAAAATAAAGTACTTTGTGCTCTGGACTTTGACAAAGATTAAAATATGAAATATATACCTATTTGGTCATCACCTTCAACTGCTGAAAGAATAAAGAAGAGGTTGGTTGGTTAAAGGCAAAAACGATACATGGAGATAACTGAACAGCTTTAACAAGAAAACAGTACCTGAACCAAACATATTCCTCAGTTCCTGGAAGCATTGGCACACAGAAAGACAAAGTATGTTAGGAAATATTTCAATACAAAACAATAAAATACAAAACAATCATCATGAAAATGGGCTTACAGTGGCATGGTCCCAATGGTTCACATGTTTGATAAAGGTGGATAAATTAAAATCCATCTTGCAGTTCTGCCAGGAGGTGATTAAGTGATAACAATTAGTTAGCATTAGGGAGGCAGTCAGCTAAGTAGCAATGCCTTGACCCAGATTAAAATGTACCTGGCAACGTAGTTTCCAAGATGTTTGAGTGGGACCTCCTGCAAAAGGCATACCAATTATATTATACATTAAAAAATTAAGACCAGAGAACGCAGGCTAAAGAGCAGCTTCAGCAACAGACTCACTCATCCCCGCTGCAAGAAGGAACGATACAGAAAATTGTTCCTGCCCACTGCAGTAAGACTTTACAACTCATCTGCCTCTGTCAGATCCACCATCACCGTACTGGATTAAATCAACCCATCACTGTTGTATTGCATTTTTACAATCTCCGTTTACAGCACTGCATTTTTTTGTTTCCATTTATTTATTTATTTATTTTTTTTAGATGGTCCATTGCTTGAGGCAAGATATTCTCCTTGGTGTATTGTCCCAGGCAAGATATTCTCCTCAGAGCCCAAGAACAAAGTAGGCCCATTATGGGGCCTACTTTATGTGGCTGTTTCTGACTTGTCCTGAACGTTAAGCAATCATTATGCTTCCCATATTCTGTAGTCGTGTCTTCTCCATTCTGCACCATGGTATGTGGTTTCATGCTTGGACATTTCCTTTCCAGCTTGTCTATGCTGCAGGGTTTGATTAGGCCACCAGATGCCAGTAGCTAAATGTATTCCTAATACAACTTTAAAGTAGGAGGATATTGGTTGTTGTTCCGACCTGGTCTTCGGCCACGACCCTATGCCCTTCATTCTCCAGCCACTGTATTCTTCTGGCTATAGAAGATGTCTGCTCTAGCAGCTGAGTTCTCAGGCTCCACGTTGAGAGGTACATAACAAACACTTTCATTGGATAAACTATAGAAAGTGTTCTGTGCGGCTCCCTCTCTCCACTCGTTCCTCTATATAACCTGTGCATCTTCTTTGTTCTTTGTACACACAATGATGAAGTCATTTATCGCTATTAACGTCAGACTTTAAAGCCCCTGAAAGGCAAATGTAGGGCCATTCATACATCTAATAAGCATTATAACAAGCGAAAGCAATGAATTGTCAGTTCTTTTTCTGTGTTCTGATACCAGGTTACATTTGGGAAGAATTGTCAGAAAAATCGAATACTGACGAACCAATCAGGGAAGATGTCCCGCCTCTATCACAGATCAACAAAACCTTTTCCCTTCCTCTAAGAATGTTCCGAGTACACTCCACGGACCTTTAAATAGTACCAACAAAACCAAACCAAAGGTTCACAAAGATCACAGCCAAAGCAGTCTGGCATTCACCCTGAAGGTTCTCTCTGAAGGTTCTCTCTTAAGGTTCTCTCTTAAGGTTCTCTCTGAAGGTTCTCTCTGAAGGTTCTCTCTGAAGGTTCTCTCTGAAGGTTCTCTCTGAAGGTTCTCTCTGAAGGTACTCTCTGAAGGTACTCTGAAGGTTCTCTGAAGGTTCTCTCTGAAGGTTCTCTCTTAAGGTTCTCTCTTAAGGTTCTCTCTTAAGGTTCTCTCTTAAGGTTCTCTCTGAAGGTTCTCTCTGAAGGTTCTCTCTGAAGGTTCTCTCTGAAGGTTCTCTCTGAAGGTTCTCTCTGAAGGTTCTCTCTGAAGGTTCTCTCTGGAGGTTCTCTCTGAAGGTTCTCTCTGAAGGTTCTCTCTGAAGGTTCTCTCTGAAGGTACTCTCTGGAGGTACTCTCTGGAGGTACTCTCTGGAGGTACTCTCTGAAGGTTCTCTCTGAAGGTACTCTCTGAAGGTTCTCTCTGAAGGTACTCTCTGAAGGTTCTCTCTGAAGGTTCTCTCTGAAGGTTCTCTCTGAAGGTTCTCTCTGAAGGTACTCTGAAGGTTCTCTCTGAAGGTTCTCTCTGAAGGTTCTCTCTGGAGGTACTCTCTGGAGGTACTCTCTGGAGGTACTCTCTGGAGGTATTCTCTGAAGGTTCTCTGAAGGTTCCCTCTGAAGGTTCTCTCTGAAGGTACTCTCTGAAGGTTCTCTCTGAAGGTACTCTCTGAAGGTTCTCTCTGAAGGTTCTCTCTGAAGGTTCTCAGGTTCTCATTTGGACTGCTACTCACCAAGGGGTTCTCCAGGCTGTACAGTGGGGATCAAGGTTCTCCCGCTGCGCTTCACGCTGATGGCTTCCAGCGTGTCCAGGGCTGTGAACGCCAGAGGGAACCGTGTTAAAACACTCTTGTTATAATCTCGAGGATTTGGAATATGGTGTCGACACACACTTTAGATAATACTCATCAATACCTTTCGAATAGGACCCACCCAGCGACCTGAAAACCTTGGCCGTCACTGTCAATTGCTTTAAAAGAAAAAACAAAAACGATCATCAACATGCCGTTTTTTTTGTCCCACATCAAAGTGTGTGTGTGTGTGTGTGTGTGTGTGTGTGTGTGTGTGTGTGTGTGTGTGTGTGTGTGCGTGTGTGTCACCATCAGTTTTGAGCATTCTACTCTGCTCTGAACTTGAGTCTTGTTCATTTCCTGAAGACTTCCCTTCGACATCATGACAACGGGATGCGTGCGTGCGTGCGTGCGTGCGTGCGTGCGTGCGTGCGTGCGTGTGTGTGTGGAGCTCTCTCTGGGCAACGTTTGATGTCGAGAGAAGGTCAAGCTTCTGCTTACAGTACAATACGGTGGTGTGTGTGTGTGTGTGTGTGTGTGACGCATTTCAAATACAACCTCACCCTCGTACACAACCACCGTACCTGCTGACAGAAAACAGTGGGCTTGCATGGCTCTAGTCAGGGTGACGCATGGCATGCCTCCCTCCTCTCAGCCCAAGAGGCATGTACACTTAAATACAAACACTCTTGTATTGAAGTGTTTTTCAAAGTGTGTTTTAATTCAAATTCCGGCTGAAAGGGGGGGGGGGGGTCATTTAGACTTTGAGAATAGAATTAACTGAAGCCCAGGGAAAAGTACATCTTTTATATCTTTGAGATTTTAGGCTTCGGCTTAAGTTAATCTTAGATGTTCATTTTATTCAAACGAACATTCTTCTATCTGTACAACATTATTCCGAGGCCATAGTTAATCTGAGATATCTTCTAAATGGATCTCCCTCATCCCCACCACCTCTGTTTTACTTTGGCTAACCTTGAATTGAAATTCATTTTGCTCGTACTGGCTTGGTTGTGTTCTACATCATGACTTATGGACATAATCACGACACACAAGTGATTTCTGGGACACTTCTGCCCGCATCGTCTCAGCCTCCGCCCTGCAGTCAGCTCAGCAGACACCGGGGGGGGGGGGGGGCGGGGGGGGGCGGCGTGCATACCTTGACGCTGCTGTCCGGCCTGCTCCGCTCCTTGGCTTGCTGTGCGTAGTGACACATGGTGGTCTTGAAGAGGGGGACGTACTCGGACGTGTAGCACTGCTTGGACCTGAGGGTCGACGGGTGCCACGTGTTCTGCGTACAAGCGGTACAAAAAAGGTGAGGGAGCGGGAGGGCACGGTGTGGCTCATCGCATTCGACTCCCGGACGAAAATGGGCGCCGGGGCTCAAACCCTCAAGTCCCCCAAACCGACCCGTAGGGATTCCTGAGCGCCACGCCCGACCTCCCCTCTGCACACCCACGGCCGAAACGCGTGCGTCCAAAATCACAGTCGATCTCTTCGGATCGTTCAGCCTTCTCCCGAGGCCGTCATCCCGAGTGACTGAACACTAGCAGCCGCTGCGAGCTCCACAGCGGGACGGCGGACTCACGATGTAGCGGTAGACGTGGTCGAAGCTGATGACGTGGCAGATGATGGAGTTCCTGCTCAGCGTGATCTGGCAGAGCGTGCACAGGTGGAACCTCTTGGCAGGCTTCCCCTCGCACGTGCATTCCACCAGGTGCTGGAGACCTGCGAGCGAGACCACAACCACACGTTGGCCAGACGACGCAGGGCAAGGCAGCTGATGAACAAACGCCACCTGTTCCCCCCCCCCCCCGCCGTGGGACCGTGGCCCGCGGTGTGCTCTGTGGCGTGAACTGACCCAGGAGGATGTGCTTTCTGGCCGGGTCCGCCGCGTAGCTCTGCAGCGACATCCTTTCTGGGACGCTAGCTAAAAAACAATCGAGGACAAGAATGAACGACAGAATTACCCCGAGGACTCCAGGCGGTGCATCGCAACAAACTACTTTGTTTTATTAGAACCGCTTAGACTAGGAAGTGGCAAAAGCATTTATTTTGTATTATCATTATCACTTTCAAGATCTATGCAATTTATAGTTCATGCTTATACGCTTATAATTTACAACAGAGTATAGTGCTGTAAAACCTACTGGCTCCAAGTTCCAAACTTTATAGCCTTCACATCAAGGAAAAAATCTATATTATGGCCCTCGCACGGTTCATATAGCAATTAATTGGGCATCGCACACTGAAATATCACCTAAAAATAATTGGGCCAAACAAAAATATTTAGTTGACCAAAATTTAAAAACAGTTGGAGATCCACTTTACTACACAGGCATTTATTTATGGAATCACCATTTTGTAAAGCCCCACCTAACCCAGTAGAAAAACATGGTTGCCGGAATTAAAAAAAAAAAAAAAAGGTCAAAAGATGAATAAAAAGAGGATTATAATGAGGAAATTACCCTTCAACTGCGATGCAAGCTTGTCATTTTCCTCAAATGTGGCCATTGCTGGGGAGGGACATGACCGGGTTAATACAAGTCAGTGATGGGCAGGGATCAGAAAGCTCGAGCAGAACTAGCATTGACCTACCTGCGGCGTAAGGGAGTCTCCTGACGACATTGAACAGGTCTTGAGGCAAATCCAGAACCTAAAGACCGAGAGGGACACAATGAAAATAAGCATTGTTCCATTATGCCTTCCACATCAGTTAGGATGAACTTTTGAATATCAGCGAAAGCTAGCCAAACATCGGAATCGCAGCCAACGCTAAATTTCCGGAGCGTAAATGCGAACCTGGAGCACGCCGTTGCCATTCTTCTTGACCTGCTCGATGGCTGCGGGCCTCAGGGCGTTCATCATGTTGACGCCCGGGATCCAGGAGAAGCAAAGCCGGTCAGGGTCTGTGTAGGTCTTACAGCACATCACACAATGTCACTCAGCATGAACTGTGTAGGTCTTACAGCACATCACACAATGTCACTCAGCATGAACTGTGTAGGTCTTACAGTACATCACACAATGTCACTCAGCATGAACTGTGTAGGTCTTACAGTACATCACACAATGTCACTCAGCATGAACTGTGTAGGTCTTACAGCACATCACACAATGTCACTCAGCATGAACTGTGTAGGTCTTACAGCACATCACACAATGTCACTCAGCATGAACTGTGTAGGTCTTACAGTACATCACACAATGTCACTCAGCATGAACTGTGTAGGTCTTACAGCACATCACACAATGTCACTCAGCATGAACTGTGTAGGTCTTACAGCACATCACACAATGTCACTCAGCATGAACTGTGTAGGTCTTACAGTACATCACACAATGTCACTCAGCATGAACTGTGTAGGTCTTACAGTACATCACACAATGTCACTCAGCATGAACTGTGTAGGTCTTACAGCACATCACACAACGTCACTCAGCATGAACTGTGTAGGTCTTACAGCACATCACACAACGTCACTCAGCATGAACTGTGTAGGTCTTACAGCACATCACACAACGTCACTCAGCATGAACTGTGTAGGTCTTACAGCACATCACACAACGTCACTCAGCATGAACTGTGTAGGTCTTACAGCACATCACACAATGTCACTCAGCATGAACTGTGTAGGTCTTACAGCACATCACACAATGTCACTCAGCATGAACTGTGTAGGTCTTACAGCACATCACACAACGTCACTCAGCATGAACTGTGTAGGTCTTACAGCACATCACACAACGTCACTCAGCATGAACTGTGTAGGTCTTACAGCACATCACACAATGTCACTCAGCATGAACTGTGTAGGTCTTACAGCACATCACACAATGTCACTCAGCATGAACTGTGTAGGTCTTACAGCACATCACACAGAACTGTGTAGGTCTTACAGTACATCACACAATGTCACTCAGCATGAACTGTGTAGGTCTTACAGCACATCACACAATGTCACTCAGCATGAACTGTGTAGGTCTTACAGCACATCACACAATGTCACTCAGCATGAACTGTGTAGGTCTTACAGCACATCACACAATGTCACTCAGCATGAACTGTGTAGGTCTTACAGCACATCACACAATGTCACTCAGCATGAACTGTGTAGGTCTTACAGCACATCACACAATGTCACTCAGCATGAACTGTGTAGGTCTTACAGCACATCACACAATGTCACTCAGCATGAACTGTGTAGGTCTTACAGTACATCACACAGAACTGTGTAGGTCTTACAGCACATCACACAATGTCACTCAGCATGAACTGTGTAGGTCTTACAGCACATCACACAATGTCACTCAGCATGAACTGTGTAGGTCTTACAGCACATCACACAATGTCACTCAGCATGAACTGTGTAGGTCTTACAGCACATCACACAATGTCACTCAGCATGAACTGTGTAGGTCTTACAGCACATCACACAGAACTGTGTAGGTCTTACAGTACATCACACAATGTCACTCAGCATGAACTGTGTAGGTCTTACAGCACATCACACAATGTCACTCAGCATGAACTGTGTAGGTCTTACAGCACATCACACAATGTCACTCAGCATGAACTGTGTAGGTCTTACAGCACATCACACAATGTCACTCAGCATGAACTGTGTAGGTCTTACAGTACATCACACAATGTCACTCAGCATGAACTGTGTAGGTCATACAGCACATCACACAATGTCACTCAGCATGAACTGTGTAGGTCTTACAGCACATCAAACAATGTCACTCAGCATGAACTGTGTAGGTCTTACAGCACATCACACAATGTCACTCAGCATGAACTGTGTAGGTCTTACAGTACATCACACAATGTCACTCAGCATGAACTGTGTAGGTCTTACAGTACACCACACAATGTCACTCAGCATGAACTGTGTAGGTCTTACAGCACATCACACAACGTCACTCAGCATGAACTGTGTAGGTCTTACAGTACATCACACAATGTCACTCAGCATGAACTGTGTAGGTCTTACAGCACATCACACAATGTCACTCAGCATGAACTGTGTAGGTCTTACAGCACATCACACAATGTCACTCAGCATGAACTGTGTAGGTCTTACAGTACATCACACAATGTCACTCAGCATGAACTGTGTAGGTCTTACAGCACATCACACAATGTCACTCAGCATGAACTGTGTAGGTCTTACAGTACACCACACAATGTCACTCAGCATGAACTGTGTAGGTCTTACAGTACACCACACAATGTCACTCAGCATGAACTGTGTAGGTCTTACAGTACATCACACAATGTCACTCAGCATGAACTGTGTAGGTCTTACAGTACATCACACAATGTCACTCAGCATGAACTGTGTAGGTCTTACAGTACATCACACAATGTCACTCAGCATGAACTGTGTAGGTCTTAGAGTACATCACACAATGTCACTCAGCATGAACTGTGTAGGTCTTACAGCACATCACACAATGTCACTCAGCATGAACTGTGTAGGTCTTACAGCACATCACACAATGTCACTCAGCATGAACTGTGTAGGTCTTACAGCACATCACACAATGTCACTCAGCATGAACTGTGTAGGTCTTACAGCACATCACACAATGTCACTCAGCATGAACTGTGTAGGTCTTACAGTACATCACACAATGTCACTCAGCATGAACTGTGTAGGTCTTACAGAACATCACACAATGTCACTCAGCATGAACCAAAGAGTCTGCACGGTCACCCTCTCCCTGCAGCCCCCCTTCCTCCTCCTCCTCCTCCTCCTCCTCCTCCTCCTCCCCCTCCCATTATGAACAACCTTGAGTATGTGCACAAAAAGGCATCTAAAAAGCAACAGAGTGCAGGTTTGAAAAGAACAACTTTATGACCTTTCAATACTTATATTAATACTTTAATATTTCTTTCACGCCAAACCCCAGATAAAAAAAAACATTTTGCTCATATAAAACTAAATATTTAAACATTATTCAACAATTGGATATAATAAGAGAAACTGAAATGTAAAAAAAAACAGGATGTTCAAATCAGGATGTCCCTTACATAGTAGTTGATTAAGTGAGCGGCCGAGAAGAAGTGGCCCATTATGTTGGCCTGTGTGCAGGTCTCCTCGCAGAGGTGACACAAGTAGAACAAGATCCTCAGCTCAGAACTGGGACACACCGTCACCATGGACAGGCCTAGGAGATCAGAACCAGAACCAGCGCATAAGACGACACGTTGTGTTCAGACACGAGGAGTCAGAATCAGACTCCGGGGTCGAGCCCTTTTGGTCCAGGGTGCAAAGACATTGCATCCTTTGTCACACTCGTACTCGTACGTTTACATGCAGCAAGAAATTCGAATTTCTGATCGGATCAGATAATGACATGCGTAAGACCGGATCACTTGTCCGAGTATACATGCCGTTCAGAGAATCGGATTAACAGCCGGAGCATGGGCTGACTCTGGACGCTATGTGGCGCTGCGCATGTGCAGAATGGCACTGCGCGTGCGCAGAATGCAAAATCCGATTCAGATCCGATTGCTGAGTATACATGCCGTTAAAAGTCTGACTATGATCGAATTATCCAGGTGTAGTTATCCGATTTTAGATGTCCGAAATAGGTCCGAAGTAGGTCCGAAGTAGGTC
Source organism: Urophycis tenuis (assembly GCA_036785325.1). Classification (NCBI taxonomy): domain Eukaryota; kingdom Metazoa; phylum Chordata; class Actinopteri; order Gadiformes; family Phycidae; genus Urophycis; species Urophycis tenuis. Next base: position 1,612,540 of record JAXIVH010000030.1, on the reverse strand, counting down.
GGATTAAGGTGTTTACATGCACTTAAAAAGTCTGAACGATGTCTTATACGATTAGAAATTCGAATTTCTTGCTGCATGTAAACGTACTGACTGTGTCACAACCATTCACATCCTACAAGGGCTGCAAATAACACACAATCACATCTTCAAATATATCATTGCATTCATGCAGTCAGATCGCCATTGTGGATATTATCATAAATGGTCATTTTCAACCCACCAGTCTCTCCTGATGAAAATCGATTTGATTAACTAATCTTTGCAGGCAGCCCTACATCCTACTTGACTGCTGGCCAACTCTTTCTCCTGTGTTGTTTTAACAGTGCTCATTTACTTTTAACTCGAGGAACTGTACATGCACATTTTCACCTCATGGATAATCCCTTTGGAAATCAAAGAGGACAGTTCTTTGTAGACTTCTAGTCTCCCCATTCACAATCAAGCTGACCATTTCCACACATTTAGCTCAGCGCTTTTACGAGCAATACAAATGTTCAAATGGTGTACAACATCTAAATAAAGGGAATTCACAGCTGTGGCTGATAATATCAGGGATTTGGCCATGGATTTAAAGGGAGTCCTGTTTTCATGTAATGTGAAGAGGTATTGCATGCGTCTATAGGAGATGGTGTCATTTGAGATTATACCTTGTTGGGGATTTTTGAGAAGCCTGCGATCATCACACTGTGATGGAGACGAATATACACCCTTTTACAAGGGAATTTTACTTTGGCAAATACACATACGAGGTCCATAGCCCATAACACACAGACACACACAGACACACAACAAACCTAAGATGGGCCTGTCTGGTTTGTGCGTGGCGAGATACTCCATAACATTTATGTTGCAGAAAAACCCTGGAGGGAAGAAACAGAGAGTGACGGGTCTGCGTCGCCGGTCTCACAAGGCTGTCTCACTCTCAGCAAAGTGAAAAGACAACAACAAAACAAAGTACTCTAATCAAGGTTGAGGAACAGACGAGTGTGCCTACCCAGATGCTTGCACTTCCCTAAAAAAGAAAAGAAGAAAAAAAAGCACACACAAAATTAATGAAAGCGTTCACAGAGATAGTTCTTTTTTTAACTTGCGCATGACAGATGTTTGACAGACTGTCACCCCGGGTACAATATCATCTTCTCACTCAACAGAAAGAACAGGGTTTATCTCCATCGCTGAACGCACGTACTGCAATTCACTTTGGACAAAAGGGTCCACGTGTTCAGAAACCATCAATACATTATTGTTTAAATGACACAAAACCCTTCTCATGTTCAATATCATGCCCACTTTTTCATGCTGAAAAAAAAACATTTCCCTTTATATGGGAATAATATAAAACGCATTTGTAGGAAAATATTCATGTAAAAATAGAAGCACTCAAATCCAATACAAAGAGAAATAGTACAACTGTAGTAATAATATCTGGGATTGATTTGGAGTGACATGACATTGAAGCTATTGGAAAAAAAAACAGTGCAATTATTTTCTAGTCAAATATTTATGTAAAATAAATGCATTACAGCGTCCTCGTTTCATAACCGTCCTCGCCTCCCTACGCTCGGTGAACTAAGACGCAGCAGGTGTATCCGGAGTGACGGCCGGTCGAACATACAGTACGTCTTAGAAATAACTTCAAGACAGTACCGCCATTATTGTCATGCTTCCGAAACGCATTGCCAAAAGGATATTAAGTGACAGCATAATCAAAAACAAAACAACTTTCTGGAGTAGGACCTACCTTTAGGGAAGATCTCGGCCATTTTCTGTGGGTTAAAGCAGTGGAGAATTATTAAGAATAAACCTAACTCTAACCCAGTTTCTTTAACTTTCAGGTCACATTCAAGTTCACAAATTGAGCAATATTGGACTTGGAAGCCCTATTGCTGAATCAGCAGACTGATCACAATCTCCTCATAAAGGAACTGCCCTTAAGCTGATGAAGGAAACCTCATATTCGTTTATCTTCTACTACACTTGTCCTTTTTGTAACCCACATTTAAAAAAACAAACCCATAAATTGACCCATACAAATGCTTTAATTCCTTCAAACACTGTTTGTACAACCATGGCTGTAAAGTTTTGTTTTATACATAGTGACTAGTCCAGTGTACAGCCGGTTCTGTGTGTGTATATATATATATATATATATATATATATATATATATATATACATATACATATAGATACAGGCTACATCTATAGATGAATGCACAGCGATGCATTCATCGCTGCACAGTGATGGTGAAGATCACCATCTACAAGTCATAAGTCATCGTTGTGGCTTTTTAAAACAAAAACAAAAACGCCCAGCAGAACAGGTTACATAATATAATAATAAATAGGATTATGCTCACCTTGGGGTGGTCCACGCCTCGCATGTGTGACTTAAATTTACGGACATTGGGAAAATTCTCGAGGCAGACCTAGAAGCCACAACATCAACACACTCAGCCATGACGCGGTGGTCTTCGTGTGAGCTACACTAAAGTGTGCAGTGTGCACACTTCGTGTGGGCTACACTAAAGTGTGCACAGTGTGCACACTTCATGTGGGCTACACTAAAGTGTGCACAGTGTGCACAGACAGTTCTTTGCGTAGAGTGTGCTCATCGTTCACCGACTCACCATGCACCCAATCCTCTCCAATCTCGCAGAGGCCATAGTCAGCCTTGGGACACATCCGCACAAACAAACAAACAAACAAACGGGAGTATAGTCCTATTTGCCAAAAACAGGAAATAAAAAATACTTTTGCAACAACAACAAAAACGCTCGAGACTAGTGAATCCGACCAATGATGAAAAACGCAATTCCTAGCTCTCTGGGAGGTTAGACGCCAGTGTTATAATGTGGGACATCCTTCTGTGTGCGGTGCAAAATGTGCGCGGCTTTTTTTTTCAAGTTCTGCGCGCTCGTGTTGACGGGTTTCCTGCATCATGGGGTTGAGAGTGTGGCCCGTGTTTATATCGGTGATCGACGACGCCCACCGACAAATAGGAAGGAAGTTGCGGCTGGTGCAGATCATGCCCTGCGTGCTGTTGAGAGAAACAGCCTCTATGGAAACAGCTACCGACGCTCTCAAGCAGGCCAACGCCTGCACGGATTTGTCGTTTTAAAAACTTCTGAGCGTGTTCATCATCCAGTTGTTCTGGTGTCTCTGGTCGTGTCTCTGTACGCACGGCACGAGCGTGCTCGTGGAGCGCGTGGCATGGACGCAGTGTTCACAAGAGTGATCCAAAGGGGGAACCTTTTTTTTTTTTTTTTTACAGTGTGGTAGCTAACGAACATATCTTATGAAAAGTAAGAGCGTTCAAGAAGGCTGTTGTTTGAGTGATTATAACTTGCAGCGAAGTAACATAAAGCCTGAGTCGGTTTGCAAAGTGCCCCCCCCCTCACATGTGCCGCTTTTTATCCCTGTTTTTCGACATGATGTCATCATGTCATCATCAAACATTTCATACCACACCACGCCCTTCCTCCCTTTAACTACTGGGACCCATCTTCATATTTCATAGCATACATATACAGCTCATGCTTTACATGGACAACCCAATGATTATACTCGCTTTAACTTGGTTAATATCTTCCATATTCTCCCTTTGGGGCTCACGTTAAGTCCCAAAAATTATGATGACACATTACAACCTTTGGTATCAGTGTCTTAAAAGTGTGAACTAATCATCTAATTTCATGGTGATACAGTGATTCAGACTTTATCGAAGATATTAACCAAGTTAAAGCTAGTATAATCATTGGGTTGTCCATGCAAAGCATGAACTAAGTGTGGAAAGAAACAGAGGCGCACTCATAGATATCTCCCTTGGTTCAACCCAAGGTTCATCCTCTGGTTCACCCCCTGTTATCTCTAAGGTGTCCACCTGAATGCTTAGAAGTGGTCAGAACAGACATGGGGAGGATGGGCTGTCTTTACCATATGTGGAGATGGGCTCCAGCAGAAGGTTTGATGTGTAACATGGGTTTGGGAGGTGTACAGAACACCCTATGTGGAATAGAACCACAGTGCATGGATGTTTGGAGAGAGAATGAGATGACGACATGAAGGTATAAGAGGCACCGGAGGACGGAAACATTCAGTTCTTTGTCAAACCAACTCAGATTTTGTTGTTACTTCTTGCAAGTGATAATAAAGTCTTACATCTTCGGACCTCGACTCTCTCGAACCTTTCTCCTTCAGCTTAAGTGTTAGATGTGGATTTCTCCACCACAGTTGCTGTAGATGTTTCTTCTTTGCCTTCAGATTGGTGACGTGGCTCACTTGGAGAAGTTACCCGCCTGATCACATGTGAACCTCTTCAGAGAGTCCAATTGTTTACATTCAGATTCACATTTACATTTACATTTAGGGCATTTAGCAGGTGCTTTTGTGGTGGAGAAAACCGCATCTAACCCTTAAACTGAAGGAGAAAGGTTCGAGAGAGTCGACGTCTGAAGATGTAAGACTTTATTATCACTTGCAAGAAGTAACAACAAAATCTGTGTTGGTTTGACAAAGAACTCCCTTCCAAAGCCATACTCTGGATTTAAATACACATATGTTTTGAGCCACTCACATTGGCCAATCACAATGCTCTATACACGTAGGATGTTCTTCGTGTCCTTCATTTTTGCTGTTTCAATATTGTATGTTTACCTTACATGTCCACCTAGATAATGCATATCTGTGGTTGGTCCGCATATGGCGTGAGGGACAGAAATATACCCTGCTAATGCAAACAGAGTCACCACTTGCAGGCCAGCCAATAGCACATGATCCCCGTCGCACATACAGTACTTACTTCATTCATATAAGATAATGTATCTTCTTTCTTATTTAATGGTAGAATTGAAATGAACATATTTCTTTTCAGAATCAGAATCAAGTTTATTGCCGAGTAGGTTTGCACTTACAAGGAATTCGACTTGGTGTAATTGGTGAAGAGTAAACATTAAGTTACTATACTTTTAAATGTATAGTAATACTAGTTCATTTCTCCCATACTTTTATTCAAAGCAACTTACAAAAAGTACATTTGTCAGAAGAGGGTGAAACATTTAATTGCTGCTAATACAGTAAGAAAGTCACCAGAACAAGTTTCAAGCATTTCAATTGCTAGATTAACCATTGCTAGTATACAACATCTCTGACTAAGTGCCAAGTTACAAAGAGTGATCAAAGAGCCAAAGTGCCAGTTCCTAAGCTTTCTAAGTTTCAACATCTCAATACAACATCTCTGGCCAAGTGCCGAGTTACAAAGAGCAATTATGAAGTGCCATGTCATGAGCTCTCTCTGCCTAGTAACACCACTAATTGGTCTGATTACCTCCACCTGTCTCTGCTCTGCTCAACCCTCGTTAACCTACCAGCTGCACTGCATTCACCACTCATCTTGCCCTGTATATAAAGCCCTGTTTTTCAGTCCACTCTTGTCAGATCGTCTGCAAACCAGTACCTGTTACCCTGCCTGTCTTCATACACCTCTGACTCTTACCTGTGATATCGGACCTGCTCAACTACGTCTTTGATCTTCTGCCCCGGTAACCGTGACCTGCCTTCTGCCTCATCACGACGAATATTGCCTAGCCCTTGTCTGTACCACTGCTGAAGTTCCATCTGCCAGTTCTCCTCTCCCCCGGCTGTGTGCGTGTCTTTACCCAGTGACCCCGGACAATCAACGAGTCTGCCCTGGAACCCACCCCGCCATCTCAGTGAGACGCCACTCAGCTCTGGAAAGACACCCATACACCCCCTTTCCCCAAACCCTTCAATAAACTGTTGAAACGTGACGCAATTGTGGTCCTCGTCTGTCTGGTCCATGACATGCCAAGACGTACAACATACAAGAGCATGAGGGCAGGGAAGAGCTGGAGGATGCATGCCATGAAGGGTTCAGGTGAACTCAATTAGGTTAATTGCTCCTCAAAGATTAAACATCGGTTCACATTCCTCCTCATCATCACAATGGTCATCGTTTCTCACGCGCATGCACCCATTCTAACCTATCTGTCTCAGCTATGTCTGCTACTGCAAGGACCATCACTTTAGCCATCTTAGATGCTATTACAGATCTCACTGTGGGAATGCAACAGCAGAAAGGTAATCCCATTACCATTAGTAGTGCCAAGAGTGTCATATCCATGTTTACAAACATATGTCCCCATTTGAGCGTTATCCACCTCAACCAATCCTGGCCATGTCATAGGTTGTTTATTACCTCCTGTCTTAGGCCTTTATGGAAGATATTAACCAAGTTAAGACTAGTACAATTGTTGGGTTTTCCATGTAAAGCATGAACTAACTGTGGAAGGAAACAGATGGCCACTCATAGATACCTCCCTGTGTTCAACTCAAGGTACACTTCCTGGTTCACCCCATGTTATCTTTAAGGTGCCTGTTTAAATGCTTAGTGGACAAAACAGACACAATTGGAGGATGGGGTGCCTATATGAGATATGCTGATGGGGTTTCAGCAGTAAAGGAAGTAAGGGCCGTTTTTGTTTAGTATGCAATGTTTAAGGTGCTGACAACATGTTTGGAAAACAGGATAAAAAGGGACACACGGGGGATGTGTGGCAGTCACTTTGCAAACCGACTCAGGCTTTGTGTTGCTTCGCTGCAAGTGATAATAAAGTCTTGATCATTCAAACTGCGGCCTCCCAGAACCCTCTTACTTTTGTTAAGATATGTGCTTTAGCCACCACACCTTCAGGTTTCTTCATCGCTGATAGTGAGGAGATTGTTGTTGATGCCGAAGAACAAGAGGTGCCAGGAACTCTATATAGTTTACGCTGAAGTTGTTTATTGGTCTCGTACGAGGAGAAGCAGAGGATTTCATCGAGCAAGAGATTTGTGCGTGAATCGTCCTCAGTTCCTTCTGCCTGCTCCCGGAAACACAGTGTATTATATACAAGTCTCAAACCGGAACAGCCTGACAGGAGTGTCCCATTCTGATTGGCCTATAATGTATAAACATTACATGTTACTAAGCAGATTTGACATGACGTAGGTGTATTCTTCAATCACTTTGTTATGTCTCCAAGTTCCAGAGAGTCAGACTTAAAGGTCCCATATTATGCCTCGTTTCCACAAATTAAAATAGTTCCCAGGTGTGTCAAAGACATGTCTGTGACATGCTTTGGTCAAAATTGCCTTTGGATAAAATATTGTAGGTCTCTCTTCATCACCTAAAAACAGCTCTGTTCAAAACGGTCTGTTTCAGGGCCTGTCTCTTTTATGTAAATGAGCTACACCAGACCACGCCCACCTATATGCGAGGGGCGTGGTCCCTACGGAGCCGAGCCTCGGCTCCATAGCCATGTGCTAATGTTTACAGACTGACTCGGCCAATGGCTGGCAGAAACTCTGTGGTTCAACCTAGAGTACTATAGAGAGACTCTATTCTCTCTAAAGGACTCTAGTTCAACCCCACCAGTTTGAGCCTGAATCTGACCCAGAGGGAGAGACGCCGGCTGGAATTCTTACTCTGCGGCTGCCGCAGGAGGTTTCTGAATGGTAAGTTACATATATCATGCGACTTTATATATTTATTTTTTTACGTTCTGTGTGTTATTACACTGTTACTTACATGTTAGCTCCTGCTAACGGTTACGTCTTCGCTGTATCTTTGTTACTTCGAGCTTTTTTGGTGAATGAGCAATTTTGTACATAGTGTAGGCCTAGTAACATTATACTTATCTCTCTTGACTGTATTCTTGCTATCTACGGATAAATCTATAATGTAGAAACTAGTTGGCTATCAAACGATGCTTGCATAGTAGGCCTAACCTAAATTCTATATTTTGCAGTTTGTGATTGTTTTAGCAGAGGTGTTTCATCGTAACAGCACCCTGACGTTTGTCTTTAGGATTTACTTTTGTATTTCATCATAAATATGTCTGTCTGTATCAGTAATGTGTCATTCTGGTAGAAAATCGAGGCAGTGTAATGTTGATTAAAATGCCACTGTTTTCCATCTCAACATTATTCAAATGTCACAAGTTTTATGCACTTGACATGGTTAGGAAAATCTTACTTCTTATCCAACTATGCTTGTGTACTTGCATTCAAGTGAAATTCTAACTAATTTTCTTTTGACAGGTGTTTGTGTGGAAACTGCAACACCATTCCCACAGAGCAGGAAAATGTCTGCTGTCTTGAGATAGCACAGGTAGTATCTACATATTCAAAGTGAAAACTAGTTTGTCTTGATTATGGTTTATTTCATACTTATGAAACACAATGGCATTTATTGTTTGTAGTACCTTGTTTGCAGGTTACCAGACGGCTGCAGGAGGTTGAGGGGAACCAGAAATGCATGGTGGACCATCCTGGATTGGAGCCTGTATGCCTCAATGTATACTCGCTCCAGAATGCAAGCCAAATTTTGTAGACACTTTTTAAACATTTATTGACATTGCATTACTAACAAATAAGTTATAACTGTGCTAATCAAAACAAAGTAGCATAACAAAATAATAGATATATATAATAGATGTGTATAGACAAGAAAAAAATGTACAACTCCACATAAACACATTAAATGTTCAACGCAACGAAGCTTCTGGTGGGAGTAGGGGCAGGAGGAAACATGTCAGCCCGATGGGATGGATGGCAGGCCGGTGTTAGAGCAGGTTGACGGGTACCACGCAGGTGTAGACTCAGGGATGGAGAATCTGTAGAAACACAGAGAGTGTGTGAAAATAGTTTAGTAGTAGTAGTAGAGGGGAGGAGACGAGAGGAGGGATAGTGCTCTTAGTAGCCATATGTTTTAGCAGGCAATCCATAAAAATAAAATGGGATACAAAACAAAAAAGTAATTGCTATATCTTGTCGAATTGTTTGAAGTCGTTACAGGTACCTTGCATATCGCTCTTTTGTGAGCTGGTGTTGGGGCTTGCTGGGACGCAGAATCCGGGTCGTCATCCCAGCTTGTGTGGTCCTTAGAATCCAAACGGAGTTTCCTGATGCCACAGGTCACTACGTGGGATTCAAACAGCTGCTTGATTGAAGCGGGACACATAACCCGCAATGACCTCCTCCTTGTCTGGCCGCTCAAACTGTGCAGCAAGGTCTTCAGGAACAGGGATTGCCAGGACTGCATCAGTGTAGGGTGCCGGGTCCATAAACACCTTCTCGAAGATGAGGTCCATCATGTCCACTACATACCCTGTTTTATACAAGAAATGCACAGACATTGTTGACTATTTTCATAAAGTGTTTTGCTCATTACCTCCTGACACTTTATCTAATTTATTATTTTTCATAAGGTCTGTGTGTGTGTGTGTGTGTATTACTTTATACAGTTATTTATTGTTGAAATGTTTATAGATTGTAAGTGCAACAAGTAAAAAAAATCCTTTAGTTTTGGTATAAAAAATTAAAAAGTAAACTTACTCTATGTTGGCTCTGTCTTTAGGGGTTTTGCTCTACACTCTCCCTTCAATGCCTTCGGGAAGTGCACCTTGAAGAGGGGTACACCTTGGTCCGTCTTTGCTTGTGGTCGGTTGGCGTTTTCGTTGTAGTACATTGCCGCCAAGTAGAGTCTGTAATAACAAAAGAAAAAAATCTAAAATGTCAGAAACTTTATTATATTTATGATAACATGTAACTCCTTACTAACTTCTTCCCAAGTAAATGCAGCCTAATGAAGCTGGCTGTTTACCTGCACTCCTGTAAGAAGCCCGTAGAGTCTTGAAGGACAGCTGTGTGCCTACACAACGTGTTTCCATCTCTGTCTGGCATGCAACATCTCTTGATGCAGGAATCTGTGCAGTTGATGTTTTTGATGAGCTGGTCTATAACAAGCACACAGGGGTTAGAAAAAAACATCTTCTCAGAACAAATGTAATCATCCCTCCCCCCACTATGTATCTGAGAACAGTGAGAAACATTTTTTTCACATGCATTTTAATATACCATTGAATAATGACTGAATACATAAGGTAAGCAACAAAACATAGTTTGTTTGTATGCACAGGACAGGCCAGGACAGTCTGATGACAGAGAGTTCTGAGGTTGAAGTCCTATAATAACAAAATGCACCCGAGACAGTGACATGTCTGTAGCTACGACATGTCCGCTATTCTGCTGCAGCAGAGGAAACTCTGCTGTTCTCAGCTCCACGGCCACTCGTGGCCACGACCGCTAAAATGCGGGACGATACTGTAAACCGGTGCGTGTTTATCAAAGCTTGGTCGCCGTGCAGAGGCACCAGTCGGTCTGAGCTGCGTTCAAAACGCCTCAGCAGTGATCACTGCTCCAGTATAATAGGTAAACCTGAAACTCACCCAGTGATAAACGTTCCGCGGTGCAAAAATAAGAGCGATTAAAATGCGTTATTTTTGTGTCATTCATTCATCTTAATGAACGCGTTAAAGTCCCGGCCCTAGTTTTAACGTAACTTTAGTATAAGCAGACTATGTCGCGGTCCAACAGTACTTTATTCTAGCTGCCATGCTAACAGGGGCCGCCAAGCCCGGCTAAACAGTAAATCAGAATAAAATGTTCAAACTTACAGCTTCCACGTTCGTAGTTGGATCGCGGACAGTTGGTACCGATCCATTTTTAATCCGCAGGGATTTAGCAAATCCAGTTTTATACTGTCCCTCGTTGATGAAGCAGTCCGACGTGAAATGGTTAGCACACACATACAGCACTTTGGGAACTGCTGTAGGGACATCACCATCAAAAATGAAATTCACCCATTGAGTCCTCAGAACCTCCGAAAAGGGAGGTTTATAAAGAGTTGTGTGCTCATTTGTGCAGCCAACAACAGAGCAACCACTTCTTCCAGCTCGTACCTTCGCCATTGTGCCAACCGGAGCAACGCTAGCGAGCGGAATAATGGCGGTGTTTAGAAACTTTGTTAGGGGCGTGGCAAACCTTCACCGGAGGCGTTGCCACCAGCCTGAGGGGAGCGGCCGAGTCTGTTGCTGACGTCATTTGCAGACCATTTCTCAAACAGCCCGTTTTAGCGCACATTTTCTAAAGACTAAGAAAGCAAAAAAACGAGAGGATGAACTTTTTTCATATCAGGAGGGATTGTAGACAGGCCGGGGATGCATATTATTGATAGAAAACCGCTCTAAAGTGCATTTTGCATAATATGGGACCTTTAAAGTCGCCAAGAGGAATACAATCTTCACTATGTCCTTCTTCAGAATGTCAGATCAACCTATTCGTACCATTGCTAAATAACATTTTTCCTAACAATCGCCAGAGTAAATGTTTCCCCCTGCTCTGCATCCTGTCCTCCACTACTGGATCTTTTAGTTCTCCAACCACAAGGTAAGGTAGTGGAGGACAGGTCAGGTCAGTTAACCTGACATTATCCCTCCCCCCCCACTGTCACCTCTACAGTGGCCTTCACGCCTGGCCTGGTGAGAAGACAACACCTCGACCCAAAAGAGATACTGCAACACGACTTAAGATGGGGATGGACACCACTCTCTGCCCTATCCGGTTCCACCAGAGGAACACAGAGTCTCTGCTTGTTCCCGAAGCCGCTGGCAACCGCAATTAGTGGCGTTTTCACATTCCTAATGGAATTGGGGAGCAGCGGTCAAGAGAGAGAAATTATTCTTTTTACATTTTAAGTGCTGAATGAAGTTAAAACAGAGTTAGAATAGAATTCTAGAATTACTCTTTTGATCCCGCGAGGGAAATTTGTTCTCTGCATTTAACCCAATCGTGAATTAGGGAAACCCGATGCAGTGAGCTGCCTGCAACAGCGGCGCTCGGGGAGCAGTGAGGGGTTAGGTGCCTTGCTCAAGGGCACTTCAGCCGTTCGTACTAGTCGGGGTTTGAACCGGCAACCCTCCGGTTACAAGTCCGAAGCCCTAACCAGTAGGCCGCGGCTGCCCCATCAACATGGTTTCATACATAGACTCGACTAAATATAAACCATGGAGTTCATAGAAGGTTTGCAGGTGTAACAGGCAGTGAGTGGTTGGACCCAAGTGCAGCACACAGAAAAGGCTATAGTAATATAGTAAGCTATAATTGGTCATGCCTTTCTTGTCACACACAATAACCAGAGCAGGCAGTAACCAGGAATGGAGAGACAAAGCACCTGGTATGGGACAGAAGATTGAGGTGATCTCCAGGAAGGCAACAGGTGAATGGAGTGGAGAGGCACTCTGTCGATTGCAGATCCGGGGCAGCTGCGTAAACAGGTGAGCAGAGTTGACTTGATGAGGAGGGAGTGACTGGCAGACAGGTGAGGAGGAGGATGTGCAGGTGGAGAAGGCAGACTGTGACAGCAGGTATACATAGATGGTGAGTCCATAGGAGGGTCGCTCATTTTCCATGACAACCCCTACTCCACACCCTATGTGGTTTACTTTACATTAAGGCCCTGTTTACACGATGGGAAAACGCAGATATTTCCACGCGGTTTGGCCTCTCATTTACACGAAAACTCAGTTTTCATCAGAGAAAACGATTATTTCTAAAAACTCCGGGCTAGTGGAGATTTTGGAAAACTCCGGTTTCGCGGTTGCATGTAAATAGGGAAACCGGCTTTTTTGCATTGTGACACGTTGGTCTGTCGTTTTGAGTCGTTCGTTTGGCATTTCTGATTGGCCTGTTTGCTCGAAGTGTTCGTGACACCCTTCGCCGGCTGTTTTTATCATTGGTGTAAACACAATTATTTTCACAAGCGAGGAGGAGAAAATAGCCGTTTTCCAGAATACCCTGCTATGTGTAAACATGGTCTAAATCTCAAGTCTCTGCTGTCTTGAGGCCTACAGAGACAAACAGAGGCCCCCTGTCCGGCGGAATGAGACAGGGCTGGAGAGTTGTGACTCTCTGTGGTGTGCATCATTATCTCCTCAAGGCCGACTAGGGTCGCAAGCTTCCACCATACAGACTCTCCCTTTGTTTACCTTATCATACAAATGAAATGGGGGCAGCCGACTGTGATTGGCTCACACTTCTGAGGAGGCGGTATCGTGTGCACTACTTTCTATATGAACTGTGCCTTTTGCTTGTCATAACAACCAATAATTTGGTTCCTCTTGGGTTAAAACATCTCTCAGAAGATTTAATCCAGCATCATCTCTGTGTGACTGCCCTTCTTGAGGCAACCAATTGGGGCCTATAGAAAAATATCCCATACATATCTCATACATAGGAGGTGATCCATATGGGATCTCCTTGGCAAAGACTCATTGTTTCTATTGGAGTTCATAAAATCAGATCAAGTACATTTTATTTGTAGAGCCTTTATCTGACCTGGCATTTACTGGAATGCGGTTATTTAACAAACAGTCATATTTTCAGTGGAATTTTTTGTCAGTTATAAAAAAAGCTACTTGTGTATTTAACAGTTAGTTAAAAATTGTGTAGCCCCTGGAATCTGCACCTGGGGAATCAGGACAAACAGAGACGGCTTAAAGGTTGGTCCGCACTTTTAATCCAATTAAATATTTGCGTTGGCGAAATGACAATGAAAATTCAAAATTCAGTTGTGACGCAAAACGTCAGAAAAGTGAACGCTCACACTTTTCACTGCATTCCCACTCACTCAGCGTCACACAGAACTACAGACAACGCCGCCAGCACCCTCGGAACAGGACTCGGAAAGGTAGACACTCTGGACGAGGACGTCAAACACTTGGTAGGTTGTGACGAGGATCCATGTCATTTCAGTATGGCGGGCAAAAATATATGTAATTCTGGGACTACGTTCACACACACACGCACACGCACACGCACACACACACACACACCGCCATGATAGTGAAGCGTGAGGACTTGTAACGGATGCATTGGTTCATGGAGATAATATTCGGGGATACATTTAAACCAGTGATATGCACCTTTAAAACAGAACCACACAATACTGAGAGCCCACGTTGAAACTGAGGAGGAACAAGCCAACCATGGAACTTAAGGCAGAGGTACTGGCTCGTTAACTCAGGAGGGCGTTACTTGAGTTAAATACAAACGCTCGATACAAAAAAAGACATCACAACACACACATCGCGACAGAATTAAAAGAGGGCGGTGAGATTCTTCTTCATCGTCTTCACATTGGGTGATTTCTTTGCCATCTCCTCCCTGTGCAGTTGTCATTGTCCTCCATGTGTGTTACTGTGTTATCCTGCGCTGGATTCGACTTCCGCTTATAAAAAAAACAACGTAATCCAATTTGAACGAGGTTCACCGCACGAACTATGTACTCACGCGAGTGACACGAATGAAAAGTCTATAGACCCGGTCTGTCATCCCCGACAAAAAATGGGGGTACATGCCACCAGGGTTGGAAAATTTCTAAATTTCAACATAAAAA
>JAXIVH010000030.1:1585747-1595747 GCA_036785325.1 Urophycis tenuis | reverse complement strand
TCCTAATATAACGCAGATTATTCACTCCTTCAGTTGCTAGTTCATCGCCAAAGTATTAATTTCGAGGGGGTCTCGTTTGACGAACATATGTTTGACAGCCCGTGAGTTCAACACAATGACCTAACGTTAGGGGGCGGGGCTATGAATTCCGAGGCTAACCCCGCCCCTCCACCCCCCCCCCCCCCAGCGGTAAAAGCCCAGCGCTCACGTGGAGTCGATGGGGGAGCCGTCCATCAGCGACGCGTTGTAGTGGTACTTGACGAAGTCGCCGCTCTTGGTCATCTTGTCGCACACGTCGGGCTTGTAGGTGACCGTCATCACCGTGCTGTCCGACGGGTTGTGGAAGTCAATGACGTGGATGTCGAACACCAGCACCGCCGAGCCCGGGATCTTAGAGCCTGGACGGGGAGGTGGGACGGGGAGGGGAGGGGACGGGGGAAATGCATTGTGGGTGATGAAGTTTGTAGACGTTGTCGTGCATTGACACAGCGGTTGAATATCCAAGGTGAATACTGCACCATGAAAAGGCTGTCACAAAGATCTCCTTCTTGCTCTGCCCGTCTAGCTCTCTCTCTCTCTCTCTCTCTCTCTCTCTCTCTCTCTCTCTCTCTCTCTCTCTCTCTCTCTCTCTCTCTCTCTCTCTCTCTCTCTCTCTCTCTCTCTCTCTCTCTCTCTCTCTCTCTCTCTCTCGCATCTGAGGGTAACCACCGGCAACCGGAAGCTGAGCGTGACCCCCCCCCTCCTGCTCCCCGAACCACAAGCACATCCACCAACCAACCTGTGCCTTCCTCTCCGTAGGCGAGGTGGGGGGGGGATGGTGATGGTCAGCCGCTCCCCCACGCACAGCCCGAGCAGACCCTCGTCCATGCCGGCGATCACGTAGCCCTTCCCCACGTATGTGTCATACGTGTGGTTGCGCGAGTAGCTGAGGAGACACATCACAACAGACCCTTGGGTTAGGGCTGCACCGCTGCATCACCCATCATTGGTTATAGTTAGGACTTATGATATCAGACTATGCCGTCTATGCAGTTTAAACTGTGCGTTTGTGCTTTACAGCTGGTGGATCCAGGTGCACCTGGAGGCTCCAGTCTGGCGTCATCTGATAAGCGGCTGTATTGTCTGATCTAATCATAGGTACAAGGTCTCCCCCTCCGCTCACTGGCGCTTTGATCAAGGTTGTGAGGAGGGCCTCAGCTGAACTGGAAACATCTCATGTGGAGCCCTCAAGGTCAGTGGTTCTCAACTGGTGGGTCCCGACCCAAAAGTGGGTCGTCGACCCAAAAGTGGGTCGTGGGCCTTTTTCCGGAAAAAAAAAAAGTTAAGAAAAAAATCCTGTGCTTTTACTTTGAAGAGTATTTTTTATGCAACAGAGTGCCAGCTATCTTTTATTGCCTGAATAGTTTAATAGTACAGTTACTGAAGTGTTCTGTTATGTTAAACAAATTTGAGAAGTTGAACGTTTTCCTTGATTTGGGTCACGGCTTGTCATTATGGAGTGATGGTGGGTCCTGAAGCCAGACCAGTTGAGAACCACTGCTCTAGCTAAAGCCCTCAGGTACTTTACTATGGGTGGAAAAATATTTGGGTGAATAGATAACACCATCATAACCCCCAAACAAGGTCCTCAGGCCCTATGCCATCATAATACATATGTGGACAAGTACATAAGTAGTATATTGGATCACATCCAGGTGCTCCAGGCCATTCTCAAGTGTAAGGATCAATGCATTGATGAGGACAGACACATGATTTGCCTGACTAGGTGTAAGCCATAAAAGATTGACCCCTCTGAAGAGAAGCTTCAGAGACTATCTAGACAGACTAATGGAAGTTATTTGTGCTTGCTCATTCAGCTGAATACATCAATCACACTTTGCAAAGTCTTACATGTTTTGGTCACACATTTGCTCAGACATGCACACTCGGACGCATGTGTTTGCCTGAAGCCCATGCCGCCCTGTCTCATTGTGGAGAAATTGCCTTGACGCACATTCAGTCTGCAGAAGTTGCAGCTCACACAACGTTGCAGATCCACACGAGTTGCAACCAGGAGGAAGCGGATGTGAAGGTCTGAGGGGTTGCAACCTGCCAAACAGGCACTAGTGGGCCTACGGCGCACTCTGAATGACTTTCCTTCAACGAGGTTTCTGACCACACACACGCACACACTAGAGTGCGGATCGGGCCGGAATGTTCTGTCCGAGCCCGGCCCGCGTCCGACAGAACAGTAACTGAGCCCGACCCGAGCCCGACAGGCATCAAGCTTTTTTTTTATTCACACAACATACGCAGGTTAATGCGCAGGTAAATTAAAATTTTAAATTTGTGCAGATGTGACCGAGCCCGACCCGAACCCGAGCATAATTTCTAAATATTTGTCCGAACCCGACCCGGCCCGAAGGGTACCGTCGGCTCTAGTCCGGCTCGGGTCGAGCTCGGGTCGGGTGTCCATCCTCTAACACACACACACACACACACACACCTGGAGTCGAAGAAGGTCCCGTCGAGCAGCGAGCCGTTGTAGTGGTACCGCACAAAGTCCCCCACGACCGTCTTCCTGGGGCAGGACTCCGGCAGCTGCTGGTTGGTCACGGCGATGGAGTCCCGCGGGTTGTGGAGGTCCAGCAGCACCACGTCGAACACCAGCGACGCCTGCCCAGGGATGTCACTACCTGGAGGGTGGGAGGGAGGGAGGGAGGGAGGAGGGAGGGAGGGAGGGAGGGAGGGAGGGAGGGAGGGGAGGGAGGAGGGGAGGGGAGGGATGGGAGGGAGGGAGGAGGGGAGGGGAGGAGGGGAGGGGAGGGGAGGGGAGGGAGGGGGGAAGGGTGGGAGGGAGGGAGGGAGGGGAGGGATGGGAGGGAGGGAGGAGGGGAGGGGAGGAGGGGAGGGGAGGGGAAGGAGGGAGAGATGGTAGGGGAGGGAGGGGAGGGGAGGGAGAGATGGGAGGGGAGGGAGAGATGGGAGGGGTGGGGAGGGAGGGGTGGGGAGGGAGGGAGGGCGGTGAGGCGGAGGGAGGATGGAGTGCAAGACAAAAGGTAGAGAAACAAGGGATAGGAGAAGAAATGATCAGGAGACACACACTGGACCGCGCGCAACACTCACTCACTCACTCCAAAGTTCCTGTCTATGAGCCGTGGTTCCCCTGTGTTGCATCGCCCCCTTGTGTCCAACACGGGCAGAGCGCTTCATTCAGTCGTTGTGACGTCTCGACGGTACATGTTGCTACATACTACTGAAGAAGATCTGGTATGCGTCTTTTACATGTACTGTGGTGTAAATCACCCAATTCTTTCTTGTCTTATCTGCGGCAGAACTTTGTGTGTTTGTCTCTCTGACCGTTCTTACGTTTCTGTTCCTCTGGGCTCTCCAGGTGGTGTGTTAGCGTGCGAGCAGGTTGCACCTCTGTAACGTTCTGTCATTCATTCAGGCTCGTCGACTAAAAAGATCACTGCACTCCGCGGGTCGACACCACGGCGAGCCGGTCAACACGCTCACCGTCTCCGTTCTCGCCGTAGCCCAGGGACGGAGGCATGGTGATGATGCGTCTCTCCCCGACGCACATCCCCAGCAGCCCCTGGTCCATGCCCGCGATCAGCCAGCCGATCCCCACGTAGGTGTCGTAGGTCCGCAGGCGCGTGTGGCTGGAGTCCCCCGAGGGATGACATCATGCAAGGCCGCTTAACACAATATTTACACTCCGCTGCGCTCTACTGTCTGGCGTGTGTGTGTGTGTGTGTGTGTGTGTGTGTGTGTGTGTGTGTGTGTGTGTGTGTGTGTGTGCGTGTCTGTGTGTGTGTGTGTGTGTGCGTGTGTGTGTGTGTGTGTCTCTCTCGTATGTGTCTATGTACCTCAGTATGTCAATGTGAGTGCGTGCGTGTGTGTTTGTTTTTGTGTTTGTGTTACATTGGGTGTGAGTGTGCTTCTGTGTGTGTGTGTTTCTATGCATGTATGTTTGTGTATATGTGTTTCAATGGGTATGTGCACGTTTCCCTGTGTGTGTGTGTGTGTGTGTGTGTGTGTGTGTGTGTGTGTGTGTCTCTCTCGTATGTGTCTATGTACCTCAGTTTGTCAATGTGAGTGCGTGCGTGTGTGTTTGTTTTTGTGTTTGTGTGTATTTGTTTCATTGGGTGTGAGTGTGCTTCTGTGTGTGTGTGTTTCTATGCATGTATGTTTGTGTATATGTGTTTCAATGGGTATGTGCACGTTTCCCTCTGTGTGTGTGTGTGTGTGTGTGTGTGTGTGTGTCTCTCTCGTATGTGTCTATGTACCTCAGTTTGTCAATGTGTATGCGTGCGTGTGTGTTTGTTTTTGTTTGTGTGTATTTGTTTCATTGGGTGTGAGTGTGCTTCTGTGTGTGTGTGTTTCTATGCATGTATGTTTGTGTATATGTGTTTCAATGGGTATGTGCACGTTTCCCTGTGTGTGTGTGTGTGTGTGTGTCTCTCTCGTATGTGTCTATGTACCTCAGTTTGTCAATGTGTGTGCGTGCGTGTGTGTGTTTGTTTTTGTGTTTGTGTGTATTTGCTTCATTGGGTGTGAGTGTGCTTCTGTGTGTGTGTGTGTGTGTGTGTGTGTTTCTATGGGTGTGTGTTTCTATGCATGTATGTTTGTGTATATGTGTTTCAATGGGTATGTGCACGTTTCCCTGTGTGTGTGTGTGTGTGTGTGTGTGTGTGTCTCTCTCGTATGTGTCTATGTACCTCAGTTTGTCAATGTGTGTGCGTGCGTGTGTGTTTGTTTTTGTGTTTGTGTGTATTTGCTTCATTGGGTGTGAGTGTGCTTCTGTGTGTGTGTGTCTGTTTCTATGGGTGTGTGTTTCTATGCATGTATGTTTGTGCATATGTGTTTCAATGGGTATGTGTATGTTTCCCTGTGTGTGTGTGTGTGTGTGTGTGTGCATATGCGTGTGCGTGTGCATGTGCGTGTGCATGTGTGTGCGTGTGCATGCGTGCGTGTGTGTGTGCATCTCTGTGTGTGTGTGTGTGTGCGTGTGTGCGTGCGTGTGTGTGCGTGCGTGCACACCTGGAGTCGAACAGCGTGCCGTCCAGCAGGGTGCCGTTGTAGTGGTAGCGGACGTAGTCGGACACCTCCACCTTGCGGCCGCAGGTGGGCGGGGTCAGGTAGGTGGAGCTCTGCACCCCGTCCTCGGGGTTCCACACGTCCAGCAGCAGCACGTCAAAGTGGAGGATGGAGTCTGGGGGGATGATGTCACCTGGGGGGTGGGGGGTGGGGGGTGGGGGTCAGAGAATCACATGTGATCCATCACCTCCACTCATCGATTCAGTCCCCTCCCCCCTCGCTCTGCCCCCATGCCCTGTTTTCTCTCCCACATTCTGGTACTCACTTCTGTCTCCCCCCCTCTCCCTCCTCTCCACCTTTTTCTCTCTCTCTCCCCTGTTTTTCTCTTCAACCCCCCCCCAACCTCACCCACCCCCTCCCTACCCCACCCACCCCCTCCATAGACACACTCACACACACACACACACACACACACACACACAATGTCCCTCCACCTTTCTTTTGTCCTGTGTGTAATCCAGGGGACAGACCGCACCCCCCCCCCCCGCACCACCCCACGGCTCCTGTTACACCACCCTGACACACCCCGGGGGGGGGGGGGGGGTGCTCCGGACGAGTGTTTACAACGAGAACATTTCAATCACAATCCTATCACATGTGCACGGGGCGGTGCAGGACTGTGACTTGGTAACCAGACACTGGCGGCACACATAACGGTGCGTTAACTATTTACTACCCACAGGCTAAAGAAAACAACAGGTTCAAGGGGAGGGGGGGGGGGGGGGGTGCGAGAGACAAGTCAGTAGGCACGCGTTCTGTGGATGTCGTTGTGAATTGTGGCTGGCGGGGTGCGTGCTGCTAGTCTATTAGCTAGCTTATTAGCTAGCCTTGTTAGCGGTCTCGTCTTCCCTCTGGCGGGTCTAATGTGGTTTCATGCGCGATGACGTCCCGCCTTTCAGAAATGTAGTAGCCGGGCACTCCCTCTGCCACTCGCCTGTCTGTACACGTCGCTGCACTTTTATCTGGGATCCAAGTCATTGTGTGAGCAAACACACGCATGTGTCCGTGCACGTGCACACGCGTGCACACAGGCGGCTGGCTCTTATTTTGCCTGTAAATACCACAGTAGCCCTCAAATGACCTGTATATAAAAGGAAAAAAATGAAGCTGCAGTTGCAGAAGTCAGAGAGGAATGTGCTTCTGAATGGTAATCTCTGACATGTATCCAAACACTATGAGTTGTATTTGCTCAAACGTGGTCAGTGATAAGAGAGATTGGCTCGATGCAAAAACGGCTCCTCCATGACTTTCCATGACCCTTTCATAACTTCCTGGTCTGTGATGTCATGGTGACATCATCCAACATGGACAACTGAGTACATCCTGCTTGCTCTGTCCCTTTAGCCACCCGATGGAGCACAGGACTGTATGCAGACAGTCTATTGCCTGAATGGATTTACAACTATAGAACAGTTACTACTACAATGAGAACATCACATTATCATTAAGTTAACATTAAGTCTAAAAGTTGTTAAATATGTAATAATTAAGCCATCATGTAGACACACACACACACACACACACACACACACACACACACACACACACAGATTGCATGCATGTTTAACCCAGAATCATCAATCAAAGGTAATTTTTGGGCCAAGAATATAGAAAATACGCCGTGGGTAAAACAGAACAGACTTCCTTACCATATCCTCCTTTTCCATAGGCCAGCTGTGGGGGGATCTTGACGAGACTCCTCTCGTTCACGCACATCCCCACCAGGGCCTTGTCCATACCCGCGATGAGCTGCTTCTTACCCACGAACACATTGTAGGTGCTGCCGCGGTCGTAACTGCAGAGGAACAGCCACGCACAGTCACACACAAGGTGTCACGCACACAGCCTTGTATTATACCAATATAGTGCAAATCCTTTCTCAGACAATAAATTGGTACTAATCTGACCCCAAAAAGGATTATCATTAATCCGCACATTTCATTTTTGTTATTCGTTATTAAAATCATGGCTTTTCACTTTTGCATACAAATACAACAGAAATGTGTACACGGAATGACTATTTGCATATTCATGCATACCGATAAAGGAAGCTTACTTTGAAAATTCCCTGCTAATTAATCTACATTTCACTTATTTCAGTCATTCGGTGTTAAATACATTATATTACTCGCACTAAATACATGTGCGGAGTGGGTGACTTCATCGGGGCCTACCCTCGGATCAAACCAGAGACTGCCAAGTGGGCTAACTTTAGAAACAGGCGATGTTCGGGGGTTAGGTGTCCTTGGCTGGATGCTGCCTGCGTGGCTGCCCGAGAACCAGACACGCACGGTACGTTCCGCGCACGCCCCCGAACCCGAACTGCACTTACGCGAGCGGTCCACAAACCAGGGATCAACAGCAGAAGAAGAAGAAGAAGAAGAAAAAAAAAGTGAGCTAAGTTCACTTCTGTGTTGCACTTACCTCGAGTCGAACTTCTTTCCGTCGGGGAACGTGCCGATATAGTGGTACCTGACGAAGTCGCCCACTTTCACCGCACGCCCGCACTGCTCTGGCACGAAAGTTTTCTCAATGATGATGTCGTCTAACGGGACCGGGGGAGCGTTGCAGGCAGCGAACGCCACCCATACCGCCAGATAAAGCATCCCGTGCACACACTGGATCATTTTCGTATCTGATCACTAATTATCCTAATAACGGCCAACTCACTGTGGTGGTGTATACGAGCCTATCGACGTTCCACGCACATACGCGCCTCTTCCCCGGTGAACACGGGTTGCTTCTGCTCCTGCTCGGATCTTCCTTCCTCTAGCTCCCAGTCCCAATACAACGTTCATACAACTTGGCCACCACGTATCGCTCATGCGCAGTCCACGCTAGCAGATGTGTCAACGTGGTAACGCGGGTTCCCTTAAAACAGCTGCAAATAAGGGCCGATGGGCTCAACCCCCTTCAGAGCCCTTTGAAAATCCACACATCCAGATTTTCTCAATTGCAATCTGTCAATATCCCCCCTGCACACGTCCCGCTGGCAACTTTTATGTCTAAACACAACAACGGGTTAATAAACAGCAGAAACAATAGGTGTACGGAGCGGGACATAATAGTGGGGCGTCTGTGGCTGTTGGGGGGGGGGGGGGGGGGGGGTGAAGCATCTCTCTACTTACCCGGCGGCAGGAATGTTTCTACGTGGCAGGAGAAGGGGGCGGAGCCTCACTCGCACCAGGGGCTTAATTAGCGGCCACGGGACGCACCGTTGTAATGGGAATTGGGAACAACAGTTCCGAGAAAGACAGAAGTTAAACGTTGCGCTTAAAATCGTAAGTGTTAATAGGTTGTGTTGTTTAAATGAAGTAATACAAAAAAAAAGCATTACACACTCAAAATGTGAAGTATATACAAATTAAATAAAGTTGACGTTTGTGCAAAGTATAACGTTAACGTGGTGGTTATTGAACGTGGTGGTTACTATGGGTGGTTATTGCATGATTATACCGGTTGTGGCACCCACGGAGCTTACTGGAAGGCAGGGAGGAGCAGAAGTACCACTGCCTCCCACCCTTCGGAGCGGTCGAACCCCAGTGGCCGGGGGAGGGGACGCTGTGTCCGGATACGCCGCGAAAGTTAAGGCGGTCCTACCGGCCCACGCACACACAACTTCGGAGACGTCGCCGCAGAAGCCCCCAGCAGGCAGCGCCGTTATAGAGGAACGTCAAAGATGGCACGCTCCACCTTTTCTCACGTCTTATCAACATTGCTGTTTGCCTTCGGCGTCACGGTGGTCTCCTCTCAGTACGAAAAGTACAGTTTCAGGAGTTTTCCGAGACATGAACTCATGCCTCTGGACTCGGCGTACAAGTACGCCTTGGACCAATACACGGGGGAGAAGTGGAAGGACAGCGTCGACTACCTGGAGGTGTCCCTCCGCCTGTACCGACTGCTGCGGGACAGCGAGGCCTTCTGCAACCTGAACTGCAGCTCGCTGCGACTCGACAACGAGGAGAAGTTCGCGGAGTTCCCCGAGCTGCGGGTGTTCGGCAACGTGATGAAGCGGGCGCAGTGCTTGAAGCGATGCAAACAGGGGCTGCCCGCGTTCAGACAGAGCATGCCCAGCCGCGACACCATCGATGAGTTCGAGAGAAGGGAGCCCTACAGATATTTGCAGTACGCCTACTTTAAAGTAAGACACAGATAGTTTTACGCTCCGTTACAAACACCCACTCGTCTAATCGTTGAATTGCGCCATTACTTTCCTGCTGTTGTATTTCTAACATTTTTTCCAGTGATGGAATGAGGTTGCAGTGATTTCCCCCATTGCTGCTGCTGCTAGTGACGTCACGTACATGCCACGGATGCACTGCACGGGGTGCTCGAAATGTTCCCAAAATGGGAGAAGTTATACAGTATATTTGTCTCTCTGTTTACTGCCCGCATCGAGTCGTGGGAATGTTGTTTCCCCATACCGTGTCCGTTTTAGTTTCCACGTCTGCGTGTGACCGAGGTGTTTATACACGTGATTTAATCCATCGAAGTTCGAACCTCCTAACTTGGTGGTGGACTGGGGGGGGGGGGCGCACACATATTGATACAGGTAAAGGTATAACATTCCCAATGACAATGAATAACACTGTCATAAATGCGGCCATCACAGATGTATTAACTGATATATTGCGACACGTACTTTAAGTGGAGATTCTCAAATGGAAACAATGTGATGCGGTAAAGAGTAAAAGTATCGCGTGTGTTGTCGTTCCTTCCCCGGCAGTCTGACAACCTGGCCAAGGCGGTGTCCGCGGCCCACACCTTCCTGCTGAAGCACCCCGACGACGAGATGATGCAGAGGAACATGGCCTACTACAAGAGCCTGCCCGGAGCAGAGGAGCACCTCAGAGACCTGGAGACCAAGTCCTACGAGGTAGGAAAACTATCGCGATCGCCACCTTTAACACGCGCTCAC
>JAXIVH010000030.1:1573247-1578247 GCA_036785325.1 Urophycis tenuis | reverse complement strand
CAGCCGGTCTGCCGTCCTCGGGGGGAGCTCACAGCTAGCGTTGTTCATGCTAGCATCACGAGAGCGGGGTCAGAGGTCAGGGGTCAAAATAGCCGGCTTCACAGAGGAGGCTCTGTTCTGGGGCTGTTTGGAGACAGGGGTCGCGCGGCGGGGAGCCGTCTGATGATGTCACGCGGCAGTAACCACAGGCCACACGGGTTGAGTCGTTTATTGAAACCTACAGCGGGGAAACGTACATGGACGACACCCGGACACCTGCATCCTTATCGAACTGTCCCGTGAAACGAGGACTGAGCCGGTGTGGATTCTGCACGTACAATCATTACATCAACTACAATTTTTTCAACTGTTTGTCTTTAATGTTTGGCTTGTTGCGCGGCAGCAATGCAAAAAGCTGTCAGGGAGGCGGCTGCTAACTTTGTGTTGAACTTCAGAAATAAAAAGCCATTCATTCGGACGACTTGACACTTAACCCTGTGAGACCTACCCTGAGCCTGCCATCGGCTATGAGGACCCTCTGTCACGTCTGCCCCCCCCCCCCCCCCCCCCCCCAAGACCAGTTATGTACGCCTGTATGGACAGCAGTTTATTCATGTCAGCATGTATTTACAGAAGCAGACACTCACCACAAAAGGAATGCAATGTCAAGTTGTTAGCTTCATCTCCATCAGTAGTTTGCAAAAAGAAAATGTGTCCTAAAGAATTATATGTATGTTTATTTTATTTTTTGGTTTTGTAAAAAGACACACACACACACAGACACACACACACACAGACAGACACACACGCACACACAGACGCACGCACACACAGACAGACACACACGCACACACAGACGCACGCACACACACACACACACACACACACACACTCGCACATATTTTTTGAGAACAATGCACATAAAACTATGATAAAGCAAAATGACAAAATGATTTATCTTTTTTTTTTTTAAATGGCGCAAATGTCAGTTCTTTGTATATGAACTCGAAATACATCCCAATGTTAATACGATCACAGTTACTGTCCTGTGAAAGCTGTGATTAGAAGTACACCCTAATAAGGATCCTGTTTTCAAATTTAATAACACAAAACTATGATGGCAGCAAAAAACAAATACACAGTACCACACAAAACAATGGAAAACATAACATAATTAACGTTTACAAACCAAATCATTCCCACTGCACTGGTTATTCAAAGTAAATTTGTATAAAGATAAAAAATAAAAAATAAAAACAACAAAATATTTGTACCTTCAAAATAGTTTGATTGCTGTCATGTTTTGGCAACTGACATCGGTACCTCTGTGATGACATAATATTGGTTGGCATGGCAGCACCGAGCTGTTTGATCTTGGGTTCTGAATTCTACGTGGCATCCCTCATCCAGACTCTGGTCTCTCACTGGGACCTTCAAACATGACACACCAATGACCAGAGAATCACACCAATGTGACACACACACACACACACACACACACGCACACACACACACACACACACACACACACACACACACACACACGCACACACGCACGCACTCACGTACTGACACGCATGCACACACACATACACACACACACACACACACACACACACCCACGCACTCACGTACTGACACCCATGCACACACACACATAATCAGACTGGGCGTGGCTGGGCGCACCACATCTCCATCTAGATGCCATGTAAGAAAAAAAACAGATTTGCCACGTTGCACATCCCTACTACCCAACCCCATGCAATTGTCCCTGCTTCGTACGCTATCGTTTCGCTATGGGCCTCTTTCACCCAGTGGCCATCTTGGATCTAATGCGAGCTGGGCGGGGGAACTGCATGCAGACTTCCGCATTCAGTTGCACCACTGAGCTGCCATTTTGAACCAATCCAACCAGGGTGGCTGCTCAGTGAAGAAGGCCCATTGCTGACCAGGTGTAAAGGTCCTCTCTCCACCCAGTTTGTTCTGACGATACCAGCCGTGTCCATACGGGTCCATTCAGTGCTGTCTCTGCCAGAAGTCTGAACCTCAACATTCTCATAATGACGTAATAAAGTGGATTTTTTTTTTCCTCGCAACAACATAATCAAAAATAGTAAATAAAAAACACAAAATAAAAACAAAGGCGTCAAAACTATGTGACCGAATCCTCCCTTCAGGGAGTGGTCAATAATATTGGCATTAAAAAAACCTATTGTAACATGAACTAAATCCATCTACCACAATGTCCAAGGGCATATCTCAGACAGAAATTATTCTCTGTTGTCCTGCTGCTTTCACTCAGTAAACTACTAAACTACCCTGCTAAACCTAAGCCCAGTCCTAACCCCGCCCACCCCAGCCCCGGTATAAATCCTCTCTTATACATCATCGACAATTTGAGTTCTTAGTTGTGTGAAATGCTATGGACATCCCTACGCAAGTGAGGAGGACCTAACTACAACCATAAATACCTACACCTAAGTCACCATAGATACCTAAATCTAAATCCAAACACTCAATCATCATCTGATTGGCTGGACTCTAACGATCCACCCTCTCAGCTCCGCCCCCTCAGCTCCACAGTGTCCGTTCCTCCCCCCCCCCACCCCCAGCCCCGCCCCCTTGTTCGTTTGCTACACCTTCTGCTGCATCTCGATCTGCTGCTCCGCAGTGCACTGACCCTGGCCCTTGCCGTTCAACTGGTACATGGAGTTCTTCTGCTGCCGCCGGCGGTAGAGCCACGCCCCCACCACGGCCACCATGGCGACCGTGCAGATCGCCACGACGACGGCCGCCACGATGGAGCCGCGGCTGGACGAGCTGGGGGGAGGCGGGGGAGGGCAGTGGTCGCCGGTGCACACGGCCTCACCCATCTCCCCCTCCACTGGCGCCCTCTCCCCGGCCTCCCCCGTCAGCGAGACCTCCGCGTCGGCGTCCGCGCCGCCCTTGGTCAGGCCCGGGCGGGGGTCCGGGACCGGGCGGTCCGAGGGGTTCTCCTCGGGCCAGGCCCGGGCGGGGTCGTCGGTGTGGCGGTGGTCCGGAGCGTCGGGGTACGAGATGGAGTCCTGGGACTCGTGGCTGTCGGGGGACGGGGTGGGCTGGCGGGGGTGGAGGGGGCGGCCGTGCCAGGCGTCTCCCACCCGGTCCTGGTCCACGTCCTGGTCCACGTCCTGGTCCGGGTCCTGGTCCGAGTCCGGCCCCCTGGAGGGGTGCCCCGGGAGGGCGTCGGCCTCGCCGCGGGGCTCGTCTGTCGCGCCTCCACCACCACCACCACCCACGACAACAACGACAGGCTCCTCCTCCTGGTCTGGTGACAGCTCCGCCTCCTCTGTGGAGCCGCCTTTCTCGGCCTCCTCGGGCCCCACGGGGTAGCCGTCCAGCCAGCTCTGGTCCGTTGTGGTGGTTGGCTTTCTTCCTGCCGCTTCCTGGGTGGTGGGTTCGCTTGTGGCCAGAGGGAAGTCCACCTGAGGATGCCTGTCAACATCATCAACATCATCATCATCATCATCATCATGATCGTCTTCTTCCTCTTCTTCATGGTCTTCATCGTGGTCGTCGCGGATGTCGTGGTCATCGTGCTCCTCGGTCTCATCAGTCTCATCAGCATCATCGGTGTGGTCGTGGTCACCATAGAGATCACGATCGGCGTCGCGTTCGCCCGTCTCGCCCTCTTCCTCCTCCTCCTCGGACTCAAGGTGCTCGTGGTGCTCGCGGTGGTCTTCGGGCTCTTCGTCGTCATCGTGGTCCCTCTCCCGCTCTTCATCGTGGCTGTCCTCCTCCTCCTCAGCAGCATCGCGGTCCCTCTCGCCGTGGAGGCCGTGGTCGTCGTCGTCGTGCTCGCCCATGTCGTAGTGGTCCCTGGCATCGTCGTCGTCGTCGTAGCGACCGTAGTGGTCCGTGTTGTCGCGCTGGCCCGGGTGGTAGTTCTTCACGTGTTGATTGAGCAGGTCCTCGTCCACGTCCTCCTCCCGGCGACCGTCGTCATGGACGTCGTGATCATCCCCGTCGTCGTGGTCCACGTGGTCGCTATGGCGACCGTCGTCATGGACGTCGTGATCATCCCCGTCGTCGTAGTCCACGTGGTCGTGGTGGTCGTGGTGGTCGCTATGGCGACTGTCGTCACCGTCGCCCTGTTGGCGGCTGTCATGGTGGTCGCCCTGGCGGTCCCGGCTGTCGTCGTGGTCGTGGTATCTCCCCCGCTCGCCCACCCCGTCGTCGTCGCGGCGACCGTCGAGGTCATCGTCCTCGGCATCGGGGCGGCCCTCCCTGCTCTCCTCCGATTGGTCGGCGTCGTCCGTGGTGTGAGTGATGTGCGTGACGGGGTCGCTGGGGGCGGGGTACCCCTCCTCGTGGAAGGCCTCGGACGGGAACCAGAACATGTGCTTCTGGGACAGCTGGGAGACGGGCGCCGTGGTGGCCTGTGGCGCCGCTGCCGCCGGGCCCAGCGGAGCCTCCTCCTCGCCGTCCGGGTGCTCCGCCCCCCCGGCGTCCTGCGTCACCACGCCGGGCACGCCCCCCTGGTCCGAGAGCTCCTCCTCCTCCTCCTCCCCCCGCGCCTCCTCCCCCTGCTGGTCTCGGTGCCACGGCCCTCCTCTGCCCGCCGCCATGGCGGTGGGGTCCTGGCGCGGGCTCTGGGTGTCGGGCGCCGCCGGCAGTGACACGGCCTCCCTCTCCGCCAGCGCCGCCCCGCCGTCGCTGGGGTCGTGGGGCGCGGCGTAGCCCTCGGGGAAGCCGTCCTCGTAGTCCACGTGCGTCTCGCTTTCGTCTGTGGAAGTGCACCAAATTAGACAACATGCATTACATACTGTTTGCTATTCAGTTATTTAGCAGACGCTTGGGGTAGACTGGGTAGACTGGTAGGTAGACTGGTAGGTAAACTGGTAGTTAGACTGGTAGGTAGACTGGTAAGTAAACTGGTAGGTAGACTGGTAGGTAGACTGGTAGGTAAACTGGTAGGTAGACTGGTAGTTAGACTGGTAGGTAGACTGGTAGTTAGACTGGTAGGTAGAATGGGTAGACTG
>JAXIVH010000030.1:1553448-1555547 GCA_036785325.1 Urophycis tenuis | reverse complement strand
TGACCAATCGATGAACCAACAGCCCAGTCCTTCCAGAGTTATCAGGCAGGAAATTGATCGACCCACCCCCCCCCCCCCCCACCCCCCCCCCCAATCTAATTCCTCAGCTTCTCCAGCGGCACCTGACAGATGTGCACTCACACAGCACTCATATTCATGTGCATTTGCACATATTAAAACGTTATTGTGTGTGTGTGTGTGTGTGTGTGTGTGTGTGTGTGTGTGTGTGTGTGTGTGTGTGTGTGTGTGTGTGTGTGTGTGTGCGTGCACATATCTTACTTGCCTCCCTGACACCCCTACACTCCCTACAGTCTAATAGAGATTACTCAAACATGTCCCGACATGCCCCTGGCCTGAAGTACACTCCAAACACACACACACACACACACACACATGCAGACACACACACAGACACACACACAGACACACACACACACACACACACACGCACAGACAGACGCACATTCAGATACACATACACATACACAGAACCATTGTCTGTGGCCATAGGGAGATAACAATGGGCAGCTCCTGTTTTCCTAGGCTTGAATGGAAATTCCCAGTTCAGGACCCCAGAAGCCCTGGCACCATGACAGCCCTCTGCCCGTCTGACATTGGGCGTCGTGTGATACTCCCTCTTTAAAACCTGTTTGTGTAGGCCTAGGCCTTCCTGCTTGCCTCCCCTCCTGCATACAGTATGTTACAGCGGGCGGTCTTGTGTGTGTGTGTGTGTCTGTGTGTGCACGTGTGTGTGTGTGTGTGTGTGTGTGTGTGTGTGTGTGTGTGTGTGTGTGTGTGTGTGCACGTGTGTGCGTGTGTCTGTGCGTGTGCGCACTTCAGTCTCGTCTGTGGTCTGGCCCGTGTGAATGCCAGAGATTATTCACTGACAGATTAATGGACTCAGCTGACCCACTGGCCTGATCCAGCATGCAGCCCTTTGTGGCTGACCTGCCCACCAGCTCAGACACTGTCTCTGGGGTGGGGGAGGGTGGGTGGAGGAGGCGGGGGGGGGGGGGGGACGCACCACATGCGGTCGTGCTACACAGCGGGGGAGGGTCCCTGCCTCCTCCGAAAACAACGCCATAATAAACGCGATTGCATAACAGCGGCTACCGATTTGACATTCTGCTGACTCCTTTACCTGAAGCGACACGCCGTGAAGGGCTTGTGGAAGAAAACGCGTAATTAGTGGCATATATCACAGTACTGTATCACAGCGCTGCCTCACAACGTGTCCCCGTTGTCCGCTTCTCAGGGAACCTGGAGTCATTAGATTTGGTCGCGCGATAACGACGCTCAATACAGATTACAAGCAGAAGAGAAAGGCAGGCAAGGAGACCCTTTCCTTCTGGCTACTTGTCTCTGTTCTCTCGATAACATGTCGTGGATGTCATGATACATCACTGAGCGGGCGTCCTGCTCAGGGATGGCTACAGGTAGAGACGCTTTGTTCGTTTGAACCCATAACCTTCTGGCCTGCCCCTCAACCCCTTTAGACCGCCCCTTCTCCGCCATGGAACTGGAAACGATGATTCAAACGAAGCGGGTGACAGTTGGTCAGACCGCGTCACGCTGCCACCGCCACCGCCGCTCCTCGGAGCTTCAGACGCTGTGTCAGATGTCATCGCGGCGTTGGTGTGAAGGGCCAGCTCATACCTCCTCCCTCACTGTCTGTCTTTCTGCCCCCCCCCCCGTCTCTCCTTTCTAGAATATTCTCCTACCTAGATGTGGTCACGCTGTGCAGGTGTGCCCAGGTGTCCAAGGTAAGTGCCACACTTTTTTTTTTTTAAGCCTAAGCCCCGTCGTTTCATGAACTCGACACACAAAATGTCCCGACACGGGAGGAGCTATGGGGAATGTTAACTCCCGGTTGAACTTTCCTCTGCCCTCTGGGATCTGGGGGAAAAGTGTTCCCCACGCGCCCCGTGGGTCATGTGTATTTTGGAAGTGAGCAGCTTTGCCAAAGCACACGGCAGCTGTTGGCCGTTTAAGAACGATGAATATTAACCGGCGCATCTTTGAATATTCACCGGTACTTGAATATTCACCGGTACCGGAAAGTTATTCCCCTCCCAGCAAAGGCCCAGGTGCTACTGCCT
>JAXIVH010000030.1:1533448-1543448 GCA_036785325.1 Urophycis tenuis | reverse complement strand
ATGGACAGCCGGACATTTGTTTTCTCTCTCTCTATCCTCGCCACTTTGCCAGAACTGGAAAAAAAAAAACAATCGACTTACTCTCATTTTGCTCGCAACAAACCAGCCCCTCAACCACCAACATCCCCTCCCTGCCCCCCCCCCCCACACACACACACACAAACACACACACACACACACACACACACACACACACGCACACTTCTGTGGGCTAAGTAGGTGGGGCACCTGGACAAGGAGAGTGATCGATGCAGAAGATGTGTCTACAGTTCTAGCGGCTATAGGGGATTCACACACATCACGCTCATACAAACAAAAAAAAACAAACAAAAAAAACCCCCCGGACGATTCATTCTCTGTGGAGTATCATCATCATCATCATCACCACCATCGTCATCATCGTCATCGTCATCTCAACCAACCAATCACACAGCAGCCCTGTGTGACCTCTCGTGGCGAATGGACTTGCAGAGCACTGTGGAAGAGAGAGAGAGAGAAAGAGACAGAGAGACAAAGAGCGAAGCGCTTGCAGGGCGACAGGAACGCCCCCGCCCCCCCCTCCCCCCCTTGTGGCGCAGTCTGTGCTACTCCACCCAACATGGAGGGTGGGGGGGGTGGGGGGGCGGGGGGGGGGGGGGGGGGGGGTCACCAGGGAGCGCCGAGCAGAACGTGACGTTCCGTGCTCCGGAGAATGTTCTCAAGACATTTCACTTCTGTTTGTACAGAGAATGTTTTTGCAATGGTGGCGGGGGCGAGAAAAAAAAAAAACGACGACAACAACAACAACAACAAAATAATGACACTATCTGCCACTCACTGGAAACTGAGAGTAGAGGCCTACGAGGTTTTAATTTGTACTTTCCGTTTTCCTGTGCTTCTCGTAATTGTCCCTGCTTGTTTGTTGTGAGGGGGGGAGGGACGTGGGGGTCCTCCCTCTTGAAAACGAAAAAAAAAAAGGAAACGAAGAAGGGAGAGATCACAAGGGGTTTCTGTTTGACGTGAGCGGACCGTATCTGTCAGACCCTCAGCAGCAGCCGGAGGAGGCGGCATCCAGTGGGCCATGGGGGCGACCGCTCTCTCTCCAGTAGTGTGTGTGTGTGTGTGTGTGTGTGTGTGTGTGTGTGTGTGTGTGTGTGTGTGTGTGTGTGTGTGTGTGTGTGTGTGTGTGTGTGTGTGTGTGTGTGTGTGTGTGTGTGTGTGTGTGTGTGTGTGTGTGTGTGTGTGGTGGTGGTTGTTGCATCTGGGGCCCCGTCAGCTGTAGCTCCCGTTGGGACTCCGTTTACCCATCTGTCAGTGTGACACAGACCGCGCTTGATTTGTGCCTCCAACTTGGGTCTCTGTTTACAACTTCAGACGAAGACTGGCAGTGCGAACACAGCCACCCGACACATCTGTTCAGCTCATTTGGATAAAGGAGTGACTCGAACCCATGTCCAAATTGCCCCCACGTTAACTCGTTTTGACTTGTGACGAATCGATTCCCCCTGAATTGCACACGGCAGGGGTGACGAACATGCCGCGTTCAAATAGCATTTGTAAATGCCCTTATGTGTCTGACGATCGTCAACAAGCAATAGCGGGTTCCGACAATCGCTGGGGACGTTTTCCGTGGCACTTTTGTGTGGTTTCCTGTGAGTGACCGCTGCTCTGCCGCTGTGGGATTAAGCCTGACACAGTGAATGCTTTAGCTTGACGCTTAACGTGGAGAAATTAATTTACAAATACTATTTGACCCAGACGATGTGAACAATGTGGTACAAACACCGTAGGTATAACAAACACTTGTATTGCCCATTCGATTCTACACAACATGAACTTGAACACGATTGGTCAGTTGAGAAGGTAACGACCGTCCTTCGAACCAACTGCTTTTACAGGCGCCGACTGAGTGCGGGCATCGGGAACCTGCCCGAGGAGTCGCTAAGTGTCACCTTTAAAGAGAACCTTGCTGCCGTTAACAAAATGAGGAGTAGATGTCAAACACACGTGTACTAGGGGCAGCGACCATGGATTTCCATGGCTGAGTTGCACAGGAGTACAGTTGAGAGAGAAAGCGGAGAGCAGGTGGATTACAATGTGTCGAAGCTCGAATGCTGACAGGGCGAGCTGAGGGGTTTGTCTGTATTGTAATGCCCTCTCTCGGACAGCTGTTTTAACAGAGGTTTATGTTGAAGAAAATACGTGAATAAATAAATGAAAATGAATGAATAAATAAAGGTATCTAATAGTAAATGTAATTCCACTCCACTGTTGGACTTGTGTGTGTGTGTGTGTGCGTGTTTGTGTGTATGTGTCTATGTGGGTGCGTGTGCGCTTGCGTGCGTATTTTAAAATAACGGAGACTTCTTTCCTTTGACCGCAAGATGGCACACGAGAGCTATGTCGTTTACAGACACACCCACATAAACACTGCGGCTTCATGGTTTTACGATTATAATACGGGTATCCTTTGGTAATACACCTTTATACATGTTGTATTTGGGTGGCGTGTGGGTGTATTAGAACACTAAATTAACGAAACACTGAAGGAAAACACAATGGTCTGACATTTAAAATCAGGCATTATCTTGGATAGCTGTGCGGTGCAGCGAAACCTGCTCGTTGCTCGTCTGCGCGTCCTGGCGAATAACAGTCAACCAACCGGCGGCGCGTAGCTTTCCGGCGGGGGAAACTGGAGAGCTTCATCACTCAGAAGATTATTCTCCGGTAAAGGATAACTCGGAGCGGTGGTAGCCGGATTGGGTTCTCATCTCGGAGTTTTCTGATAGTTTACTCTTGTGGAATTTGTATCGTTCACCGCTAGACTTTCCACGTCCCCTGGTCATGAAATACAAACGCGGAGCGAACTCAGGCGCCAGGCCTGCGGAGGACTAGCTAGCACAGCTAGCTTGCTCTGCCCACCGCGCCGTGCTGTTCTCGGATCATCGTGCTAGCCTGCTAGTGTTGTCGTTAGCGCTAACCGCTAGGCTAGACTGGACTGCTAGCTTGTTTTGGTGTGGACCATAAGAGAAGAAAGAGGAACGTATTGAAGTACTGATCACTGAATCACTTTGCCGAACTTTACGGACGGGAAACACAACGACATTGGATTTTAAAGTTAAGACGTGGTGGTTACTTAACTGGTGAGCTAGCGGTCAGTAATAAATCAAAGTTTTGCTTTTGGGGAACTGTTCTTGAACCACTCTTGCTTTTGCATGCGTTGGACTTGGATGTTGTTGACCAGACAGGAATAAGTCGCGATCGAATCTTTTTGGAGCACATTGTCCACACGTACACCAGCAAGTGTACTTTTTTGTCTTTCAGACAACCATCTACTGTTTGCGGCGGGGCGCTAAAGCTGCCCGCACGGCAGTCCGTGCCCAATGGAGGACCATGACAACATGGACTATTTTTACCAGCAGGTAGTTCAGAAAGACGTTACCCGCAGGATACAGGTCGGCCAGGACCTTATCGACTACATCAATGATCCCCAACGCTCACCGGACGTGGAGCAAGATAAACCCCGGCTAGATAAGACCATCGACGAGCTAACGGGATGGGTGAACTCCAGCAATTTCAAGGTGAGCAAGTCATCGCATGTGGCCGGTTACCGCAGTGTGCACTGCAGTAGTCCTTCCAGGAGTGTTCATTAATATTTTCTACGCAACTTAAGATCATATATTAGTCAGATGCAGGGGTGCATGGCTTAAACCGCCTTTAAATATGGCCTTGTAACACGGGGATGTCGCTCCAAACGTGCATATGTTCGTAATACACCAGTCTTAATAAATCACCTCCAGAAAGATGTCATCGGCCACTGACATGAACGCTACTGACATGAGCCACCGTCTATTGTTTCTAAAATTCACTTGGAATCAGATTGAAAGAGTGCACGCCAAAACCCGTCTAATTTTCTTAGCCCATTCAATCATTTAAATCGATATCAGATTGATAATGTTTTTTTCTATATCAAGCTTAGAGCAATTGTTAACCCATGTATTTAGAAATAGTTTGGTAGGCCCTGTGAACGTAATCTATAAATGTTGCAAAATTGCAGTGTCAGCGCGTCCCACCTGATTGGGATTTATGTTGTTATTTTGGTTCAGACGTCGCCGTGGTCGTGGTGGGCCAAGCATGTGGAGGGTCTTTAGAAGGGACCCATTGTCAGCCCCTCTAGACTGGAGCGGTGGCTGAGGGGGGAGGGTTTTCAGAAAAACGCTCATTGTTTGGTCCGTTTCTTTTCCTCCTCTGTACACGTTCTGTGCCCTTATGTGAGCACACAGACTCGTGCTTTCGGTTGACGTTAACCTATTCCTCCCACCCATTCAGTCCAACGTGTGTGTTGCACGATATATACAAAAAACAACCTGAACCGTGACCTTTTTTTTTTCGTTACTCACTCTCGTTACGTTGCACAACATCTAAAGCTCTCTGAGATGGTCAGTTCGCCTTTAGGCCGAAAATGAAACTAACCGTTTACGTGTTTTACGTGTCCACTAGTCCTGGATAGAGCGCTAGTATTGGATAGAGCTAATCATAGATGGCCTCCGCACACTGCATTGCATTATGATTTTGATTTGGTGTAATCATCAGACCAAAATGTCTCCTTGCAACATGAAGACTATCACTAAGCCAAGGCAAACTGCCTCGTACCCTCTCCGTACGGTCAAGCTCTCTCTGCTCTGCAGTTAGGTACACGCCGCCTTTTCAGATGTGTGTATTTGAGCAGCGTTGTTTATTGCAGGATGGGCAAATAGGGGAGGGTTACAGTTGAAGCTGCTGACTCAGCAGGTGAGATAATGGAGGGAGAGAGTCAGAATTCATCTTGGGGGGTGGAGAGAAGAGTGCAGAGAGGAAGAGGAGGAGAGAACGGTAGCCAAACATGGATGGGATGGGGAGGGGGGGGGGGGTGTTTACAGATAGAGGAAATGGATGAGCTTGGGTAACTCAGCCGCAGAGTGCTCAGGTCCAGGCTGGCCCGTCTTCAATTCACTGTTATTGTAGTTGCAGTTTTTTAACTCAACACATCATCACATGTATGGTGTGAACAAAATCACAAAACGCGGTTCCTAACCTTCAATGGGGTTGCTAATGTTGTTCTAATGCACATGAGGAGAACTTGAGTTCTCTTTAGAATAACAGTGCACTGTGTAACACTTTCATTACAGTTCGCCGTGATGAACATCATCTGATATTGTGATATTTCCTGATGTTGTGTAAGATTCCCTATGACCATACCAGTGATACAGTCATCTGTAATCGCTAAGCCCCGGTCCTCCAGACTGGTGACTTCACACACTGGCTGGGACCCAGCCCAGGGAGTACGTATTCAGCGCCTCAACCCCGTCCCTCTCCTGTATCCGATTCCCTCTCCAGTCGCTTGTACGCTCAGTCTTTTCTTCATTTGAACAACAAATCTTGTCTTTTCGGTATGAAAGGGAATACGTTTTTCATTGCACCGGATTCCCTAGGCGCACACACACACACACAGACACACACACAGACACACGCACACACACACACACACACACAGACACACAGACACACACACACACACAGACACACACACACACACACACACACACACACACACACACACACACACACACACACACACACACACACACACACACACACACACACACACACACAGAGCTGACAGTAATATCACAAACTGCTGTTACTGCACTTTGAGGAGACCTTGGAGCCTCAGGGTCATGTGACTGGACACTGACGAGGCGGGTCACGGTTGGATCCAGCTGTGAGAGGCCCACTGCCCGAGGGTTGTAGTTCTCTAGAAGCCAGCCCTCTGCTGGAGGTTGTAGTTTTTTACTGTGGATTACATCTCCAAATCACTTTACTTTTTTTTTTAATGATGTCCACGCCATGTGCCCAGTGCAGAGAAATATGAAGTTGGTCATCAGCCGATTTGACACGAGCTAAGCAGGGATTTTAAACTGAGGTAGTCACAAAGTAGTCCTTTGCCCTGCTGCCATAAATCCACCACACACCCCACGTAGCCACGTTCATTTTTCTACAGATGTTTTTGGTTAGTCGCTTGCCTAGCTTGCCGCCCTTATTTGGTTTGGTTGAACAACGAGGACAAACACTATCGTACCTCGTTTCTTCTATTTATTTAAGTATGTTTTCACGTGTGTGTGTGTGTGTGCGTGTGCGTGCGTGTGCGCGCGCTCGCTAAGGCTAGCTCGTGACACTTGCCGTCCCTGATCCCGTGTTTGACTGCAGACCCCGATGTCCGGCTGCATAACGTAAGCCTATCCAAAAGGCCAGAGAAATCCCCGTCCATGCTATGCGCATTAGCAGACTTAAGCCACTGTACACCACGGCTCCCACAAAGTT
The DNA here is from genome assembly GCA_036785325.1 of Urophycis tenuis. NCBI lineage: Eukaryota > Metazoa > Chordata > Actinopteri > Gadiformes > Phycidae > Urophycis > Urophycis tenuis. Next base: position 1,537,109 of record JAXIVH010000030.1, on the reverse strand, counting down.
CCCCCCACAAAGCGCCATTCATCCTGCCCTGAACACAACAAGAACAACAACCCCCGAAAACCAACCAACAAACAAAACAGGGTGATCCACACCAACAAACAAACAAACAGGATGCTCAAGCGCCACTTCACTCCTCCTCAGCGAGTCTTGGCGCATCACGCGGCGTGGAGTCCAGGGGCACGGGCCCGTGCTGGCATCAGGCGCGCACGCGCGCGGGCGCCGTGATTTGTGGCCGCGGTCGTTTGACATTGACCAGAGCCGGGGCAGCATCCCGTCGCAGCGAGGACACGGCTGCTGATTCACTGCGGAAGTGAGGTCGGGCGCCGCCGCACGGGTGTTTTGTCATCCTTGCGCGTGTCCTTGTTTTGTCACACGTCCCACCAAATCAGTTCCTCACAGTTCGCCCCAAGGGGGGGGGGGGGGCATGAAGCCGGTCTCTCTGCAGTACGGGGTATTTTACTCTGTGCGGTTTGCACGTGGCAATGGCCGCCACGGCTGTGGGAGCATACGAGCGTTGGAATGCTGGTTATTATGTTAGGCGGTCGTATTTTTTGTTCAGTCGTGAATGATTTGTCGTTACGGGGGAGACATCGCTGTGTTTCCCGTGCGATACGTGGCAAAACAATGGATTTTGAGGATATTTACAGCCCTAGAGCGCACTTGAGTCTTCTCCATCTGGCTCCCAACAATCCAGTTCAGAAGCGCCAACAAAAAGTCCCATGATGCACTCTGTTGTGATAATTCATGCTTGACTATCGGCAGTAAGCCTTGGCCTAAAGCGCCCTATTTGTATTGTTGGTTCCAAGTCATTTGAGTCACAACTGCACTATTAATGGCACGGAGGTTCTACATGCGGTCAGTGGGTCATGATAGCCCAGTGACTTTGCACGTAAAGGAACGAGGAGTCATTGGTTCTTGAAACACGAGCTGCGTGGAACCAATTCACACTGAAGCCTGTTAGTGTCACATTGTTATCCAACAATACTGGATTCCTGGGTATCCACGCTGGCCACAATTCACATGAGATAAGTCCTTGGTTAAAGGTGGTCTATCACGGCTAGCATAAAGCTATCGATGTGGGTACATATTTGTTGTTGGACTAGACGCAATGGTGCATTTATTAGGCTCTCGGGGAACACAGATTTGTTATCCGGAGCTCCGGCACCCCTTCCCCCTCCCCCACACACTTGGGGTCACCACCTCTAGTGTGATGAACTTACCGAAACGGTAAACAACAACACTTCCTTCAGCCTCTCCCCTCCGTGTCTCCCTCCGATGGAGGTGCCATATGGAGGCCTCAAGGCTGTTTCTCTGGCACCCTCACTCCCTCCCTCCCTCCCTCCCTCCCTCCCTCTAGCTCCTCCCTCCCCTCCGCCTTAACGAGGTCAGAATGAGAGGGAGTCGTTGTAGTGGCTCATGCAGCTCATGTTTCTCCTCCAGATGATTCGGCTCCAGCCCCACCACCACCACCACCTCCTTCATCCAATCCCCCATCACCACCACTGGTTTCTGAGATTACCTGGCTCCTCTCCTCTCCGTGCTCCTTTTCTTGACTAAAAAAGGGAATAATATCTGTCTTGTTCCTTCTCTCTCCTCTGTGTGGAGAGAGTAGTGCAGTAGGAGGATAAGGTTAGAAAAAAAAGAGGGATTTTCGTTGGAATGCTGAATTCTGCCACAATGCTGCCAACACAAGCACTCCGGGAGCTGAAACTCTGCATGGGATCTGATTCCAATCGGCAACCAAAATCCCCCCACCCCCACTCACTCACCCACCACCACCACCACTATTTTCCAGCTGAACCCAGATCCACTTATTTCGCCAGCCCTAGCGCCTAGTCACAACAGAGGGCCCCTGCTTGTCCCCGGTCTTGTTAAATCCAGTTCAAGTTGACAGGGGGAAGAGACACAAGACATTTTTGCCATTGTATGCAGTAGGAGGCGTCACATAACACAGTGGCTCATCAAACTTGTCACGTAGCAGTGCACATGAGTGCCCCGAGTTGCTCGGATGCCTTCTCCCTTTGACTGTCAATATAGAACACAATGTATGGGAATACATATATACTGTATACAGTATATAACGCACATTTTGCATTTACAGGAGGTCATACAATAACAAAATGTAATTGTGTGCATGTAAAATAATTTGTCTATATGTAACCGGATAATGTAGGTTATTTGCCTTTCTCACACACACACACACACACACACACACACACACACACACACACACACACACACACACACACACACACACACACACACACACATACACACACCACAGTGAAACTGTCGAATGACAACAATGGGCAGTGTGGCAGTGAAACCCATTTGGAGCTTCGGGGCATATTTGATGTTGTGTGGCATAATCGTGTGAACTGCGCCTAACCTTTCCCCCTGCTCTGTTGTGTTGCAGGTGGTGCTGTTGGGAATCGACATCTGTGGGGCTTTTGTGGACCGCATGGGCGAACGCTTCAAAGGCTACTTGGGAACAGGTTAGGAATCTCTCCTCCCTACAGCTACCTCCTCACTACCATCCACCGTCAATACGTTACCTGCTGCAAACCATCATGCGTACTACAATCACTACTATTCACCATCACTGCTACCACCCACCCTCAATATCACTACTACCATCCACCATCGTTACCATCACTACTACCATCTACCATCAATATCACTACTACCATCCACCATCAATATCATTACTACCATCCACCATCGTTAACATCACTACTTCCATCTACCATCAACATCGCTACTACCATCCACAATTGTTACCATCGCTGCTACCACCCACCATCAATATCACTACTACCATGGTTACCATCACTACTATCACTACTGCCGTCCACCATCACGACTATCACTACTGCCATCCACCACCAATATCACTACTACCATCAACATCATTCACGAGGAATTCAAACATGGCCAGCACCACCACTACAATCTGCCATCACTACTACCATCCACCATCAATACCACGACTATCACTACCACCATGCACCCTATCACTACTACCATGCACCATCAACACCACGACTATCACTACTACCATCCAGCACCAGTACCTTTGCTATCACTGCTACCATCAGTTAGCCTGGAGACCATCCTGATCACGTGAGGTCCAGTTCTGTTTCGTGACACGGATCAGTCTGGACCTCTTAACCGCCCACATGGATATCAGTGGGCGGGAGTTGATCCCTTGACAGACAAACTCCCTCAGCCAATCAGTGTCACAGAACATGTGACACCATCACGCTACGCTGTTCAGATACACCAAAGAAGACTGGCGACAGTGTCTGCTCCAGCAGAGTTTTTCTGCTCCTGCGTACTCTGGTTCTTATCTAATAGTTGTTATTGAGTCCGTTTATTTATGCAGTCACTGTGCTTATGGCTGTATGCCTGGAGTTATGCTGTTTCTCAGAATATTTGCTGTAAGAATTTATCTGTACCAGACATGCTGAATCTCTAATCTCATGGTAGTTGACCACTGTGATGCCTGATAAGATTCAGAGGGGATGACACATTTGACACTTTTAGAGTATATTTATCTATTGGGTAATTTCAGACTTCAATTTCCCCTGGTTTTGAAAAGCAATGGAAGCATGGAAGAGAGTAAGACTTGGAACCTAATCTATTTTATATGATGGTTTTG
>JAXIVH010000030.1:1503448-1525948 GCA_036785325.1 Urophycis tenuis | reverse complement strand
TGGCTGCGCTAACTTTAGCATCATGTTGCTAATGGCAAGTGACACTGTTATTCTGACCACCAAGCTGCTACCTGATAGCCGCTAGCTGACGTGTACCCTTGCTAATGCAGTTAGGCAAAACGGCGTGCAGCAGATGGTACAGTCTTATGCAGCAGTTATATATATTGATAATTAATGTATATATATATAGATGAAAGTCCTCATTTATGAAGCCACGGAAGGTCCAGCGCCATATCAAGGCTTATATCTAATTACGAGCCATCCTCCATACTTTCTTATAACCCAGATGGTACATCATGTTTTTCCTTCTTAAATTCTTCCCCAATTATGTAATACTTTTTCGTTCTCGATTTGCTTCGGTTGACCATCAACTGTTGTGCAAAACACTGAAATAACTGAAATCTCTCTGTCTCTCTGTCTCTCTCTCTCTCTCTCTCTCTCTCTCTCTCTCTAGTTATGGGGCCCACTCATTGAGTCTCAGTAAACTCGTCCCCCATCTCTGCACTCTGACTGGAGATCAGAACCCACAGGTGAGTGTCCTGTAAGAGTGTGTGTGTGCGTGTGCGTGTGCGCGTGTGCGCGTGCGTGCGTGACGTGCCCATGTTCCCTGCCGTGCATGCGTGTTGCCGTCGTCTCTGCAAGTGTCTTCTCAACCTCCCCATCCCTCGCCTGGCGAACTGCAGCCCAAGCTGTGTTTTACCTCTCATGACCACAGTGGGCGGGGGGAAGCGATGCCAGAACTGCAGTGTGTTTAATTACTGTTATTAGACAGGAGATGGGCTTTTTAGAATCCGACCCCCGTCCACATACCCTGCTAAAGCACTTAACTCGGAGGACGAGAGCGAGCGCGCCAGCCAGACACTGAGAACGAGGGCGAGAGAGAGGGAGACATTCAGTAAGCCTGCCGTGGAGTTGCACCCCATAACTGAAATCTGCTCCCGCTGTTAACCCAATGGCTGTCCACCCACATCCTCATCCGACCAATGGTGTTCGAGACGACGCCCGCCTACCGGCAGTCATGGGGGAATAAAGGACCATAGACGCGGCAACCCCTTCGCCCAATCCCGTCGCACGTCTCTGCGAATATAACCAATGGGTGCAGACACAGACACATGTTCCCCCCCCCCCTGGTTTTATTGAGCATGTTGAGCACGTTTTTGTTAAACCCCCCGGAGTGGTTTTTGTGATGTAATTTACTTGGAAGTATTCTTGTCAAATTATCATTAATCCTAACGGCTTTCATTGCACGTCTGATTGGCCTGGCCCGCCTTAAGGCACCGTTGCAGAGGAGCACACACACACCAAACGTTGTTGTGTGTGTCTGTGGATGAGTCATGACACGTTTCCATGGGGTGTGTGTGTGTGTGTTTGCAGTTGGCGTCGTGTCCATTTTATTTGTGTAGCCCTTCATTACAGCCGCACTGTCCAAGAGCCTCGAAAGGCCTCATTTTAAGACCCCCCCCGCCTTGAAGCCCCTAAGACCCCCAAAGAGCAAGGAAAAACTCCCCAAGTCGCCTCGGGAAGGCCTGCAGAGTGGGTGATCCTTCTAGGGATGGTTAGACCTCATTTACAGGCGCCGTGCATGCAAGGGCACAGCGCTGACCTCCACCATAATGGATGTGATGGCCGCCCTGGTGCCAGGGTTCATACGGCGACCTGTCGCACGCTGCTGACCTCTGAAACGCTGAAGGTCCTGGCGGGGAGTGCGTGAACTTTGCCTCACCGCACCAGACACAAGACTGTGAACGTTACGTAGACGGCAGCTTTATGGGTTCATCTCAATCGCCTGCTCCTCTTCTCATCACGTGTGTGTGTGTGTGTGTGTGTGTGTGTGTGTGTGTGTGTGTGTGTGTGTGTGTGTGTGTGTGTGTGTGTGTGTGTGTGTGTGTGTGTGTGTGTGTGTGTGTGTGTGTGTGTGTGTGCGCGTGTGTGCAGGTGCGCGAGGCCTCCATCACAGCTCTGGTGGACGTGTACCGCTACGTCGGGGAGCGTGTCCGAGCAGACCTGGGCAAGAGAGGACTCCCCGCCGCCAGGTGAGGTCACCACACGCGTTCACCCCCCCTCCCCCCCCAACAGGACGCCCAGCGCGGAGGTCGTGGGCGTGGCCGCCATCGTTTGGGTTGAGCGCCAGTTGCCCGCGGCAACGCAAAGGCGTTTAGATCCTCTCGTTGGTCATCTGAAGGGAGGGGGAACACACCGGGGCTATCAATGTGTTGTTACTGTCTCCCAAGCCAAAACTAATTTATAGCCGGGAAATCTCATAATTTTGATCTAATTTATTTATATTGTATTGATCTCACCATCAATTCTGCCATCAGGATTCATTAGCCAATATTGCTGTGTGTGTGTGTGTGTGTGTGTGTGTGTGTGTGTGTGTGTGTGTGTGTGTGTGTGTGTGTGTGTGTGTGTGTGTGTGTGTGTGTGTGTGTGTGTGTGTGTGTGTGTGTGTGTGTGTGTGTGTGTGTGTGTGTGTGTGTGTGTGCATGCGTGCGTGAGTCTGTGCGTGCGTGAGAGAGCGAGTGTGTGTGAGAGAGAGAGCACGAGCATGTGAGAGAGTGTGTGTGTGTGAATGACTCCCATTCTCTCCCCCTCTGTTTCCCCCGTGGCACCCTGTCTGTTCCTGGTCTCGCCATGCACCACTCTGCTCCACACAGACACACACACTCCACAGACACTTGTAGACACACACACACACACACACTCCACACAATGCGGACAGGGGGGGTTGGGGTGTTGATGTTGATATGATCTCAGGGTATTGAGGGAGAGAGACATGGCTGGGAAATATCAGGCTGGTCGTCTTCTTCTTCAGTCTGCGGGTGGTTGGTCATCTCACCGAGAGGCCATTGAGCGTCCACTCACATCATTGTTGGGTGGTTACCGTGGTTACCTGTAAATGTGTTGGGGTTTATTCTAAGCACACAGTGTATCCCTCCCATTGTCCCTTTCACATTTGTGTGTGTGTATATATATGCGTGTGAGTTGCTACCAGCAGCTGTTTCCGTGCGTGCGTGTGTGCGTGCGTGCGTGCGTGTGTGTGTGCGCACGCAAGCTGACAACACAGTATGAGTGCCATGTCTGGGAATGCTGTGAGAAGCTGTGTGTTTGTGTGTGTGTGTCTTTATGCAATTTCCCTCAGGGATCATTAAAGTACGTTTGTCTGTCTGTGTGCATGTGTGTGTGTGTGCGCATGTTAAGGTTGGGAGATCAGATCAGCACATCAGGCTTGTATAAGACGATGACCGTGTCCATATCAGAACATGTCTCCTGTTAGAAGCGCTTGTTTTCGTTCCTTTCACACCTTTTAAGACGACTCTAGCAGCCATCCTGTGGACGTGCTCACTGTCATTCGAGGAGGCCAGAGAAACCGAATCTGACGGCATCCGATCGGTGGGATGATCTGGAGCCCGAGACGCGAGCCTGTGACCGTGAAGGCGCTTAAGAGGCTGCTAAGCATTATCCCCCCCCGGAGTGAAAACTAAAGATGTGACGCCCCCCCAATCTGTGCAGGACTAGAGTCTGAACACAGACGGTCAGGCTAGATTAAGATTAAGGCTCGAAAGCCCGTTTTGTTCCTCCGACATACAACATAGTGGTGGTGGTGGTGGTGGCGGGGAGAGCCTATACCAGAGTCAATACTTGTCGCCGGTGTGATGTTGCACCCCGACATATTTTGAAGTAAGAAGGAGAGAGGAGGACCTTTCGGTCTTTTGGTCATTCTCAGTATTTTTTAGATGGGAACGATATGTGTTCTCTGCATTTGACCCATCCTGTGGTACATAGGAGCAGTGGGCTGCTGTGTTCAGCACCCGAGGAGCATGGGGGGGGGGGGGTTCAGTGTCTTGCTCAAGGACACTTCGACATGCGGACAGTTGGAGGAGGGGAATCGAGGGGATCGAACCGCTGACCCTACAGTTAGTGGACGACCTGCTCTGTCCACCCGCTCCACCCACTGAGCTAAGTACTGTCATGACCATGACAGGCCTCATTGACCATGACAGGCCTCATTGGGAAAAAAGGAAGGGATTTAATGTCCCCCCCCCACTGTGGCGGTGTGAACACTTGTGAACACTTGTGCTTCTACAGCTGTGGTCGACAGCCCGCCGCTCGTAATCAGCTGGTCGGTCTTGGCGGCGCTCCGAGGGGATTGCAAACGAGAGGAGGAAGAAGGCGCGGCGACTGCGTTTACGTCTGTCTCCCTTGTGCTTTCAAAAGCTACTCCCCAACGCGTCATGTCCTGGTTTTTAACAACACTCTGTCGGTCAAAACATTCCTGCCACGCTGTCGTCTGTGTCTCCCGTTCAGGAATGACCATTCCTAATGCAACAAATAAAGTTCCACATTTATGATATATATCCTTTATCGCTGTGTGCTTTAAATGAATTACTGTATCCTTGAACTATAGATACCAAAATAAGTGTTTGTTATTGATTTAATAAAGACTTTACTTGAAATGTAACTAGATTCATTACTAGCTACGTTTAAAGTGAAGGTTTTTTTTGTCTTTACTTTGAATGTAACTACATTTCCTAACATTTATTTCTGAATGACCGTTATCGTACATTGAATTCAATTTGCTGACTTTAAATCCTCACTTGAATGCCTGGCCACACTCCTGTACTACCCATTTTTGTCTTTTGCCCAAAAGTAGCCTTACCATTTTAGCTTCATGGTCAAACGTGCACAAAGGTCAGGCTATATAGATACAGAGGACGGCGAGGTATAAAGTGGGCTTAATGTTGCACTCCACGACCTTTAAAAAACCATCTCCCAGTGAAAGTGGTCGTCAAAATTGCCCAAATGACCAGATACAACTCCGATGTTATAATTCCTTGCAGCTTACAGGCCTGCTCTGCTTACGAACACACATCCATGAATAGCGAGCTTATGAACGCCACGATTCATCGCATTACCCAAACATGCCTGGCGGTCTTATGCTGGATTTGTTAATGGGTTTTATGATTACGTACGAGTGGAGAATGGGTGGGAGAGAAGAGATTTGGAGACGATTGCGTCTGCCAGCTTCTGCGGTGGCAGCAGAGAGAGATCGTGGCAGCTCATTGGACACTGGAAACAGGCGGTATAAGATGACTCCTGACTATTTAAACACGTTTATTTATTTATTTGTTTATTTTTACGGTTGGACCAGGAACAGCAATGTTTTGGGGAGAGGTTTGAACAGTTATCTAAAATGGATGATGCAGTATCATGCGTACACAATTCTCTCTCTCTCTCTCTCTCTCTCTCTCTCTCTCGCTCTCGCTCTCGCTCTCTCCACATATTACCCCTGTCTGTCAACAACACTTGCCTTGGTATATGAGCCTGTGTGTGTGTCTGCGCATGCTCAGCACATTCCTGATGCAAGGGGAGAGGTCATATGAGGTCCTGCTCGTGCACGTCTTTATTTTTAATATTTGGATTGGCAGAGAGGAACCTCCATTTGTTTTTTATGTTTTCCACCACATGCATTTTTTTATGTGACTGTCTGTCTGCGTTGTGATTTATTATAATTGCCGCAAAAGTATTTTTAGACCTGTCTCTCAAAACAGGTTAATTTATACTATTGGCTCACTCAGAATAGCCCACGTTTGGCCCACCTTATTTTGGCTCACCCTGTCTGTCTGTCTGTCTGTCTCTCTCACTCTGGTTAGAAAGCAGAGCTGCAGCCACAGACCAGTTGACTAGCTCCCATTTAACCTCTTCCTCCAATGAACAGAGAGAGATGTAGACCTCGAATTAAAATAGGGGAAACTAATGGAGCGTGGACAACTTTGATTGTTTCGTTGACTTTGATATTCATTGTATTTGAGTGTATGACTTCTATGTACGTTTCCTCTGGGAGGGCAAGAGGGAGCCTTTATAGGAGAGAATGGAGGAGATAGTTGGGAGGGATTGTTCTTTCTTCAAGTGGAAAGCAGAGAGCACCAGAAGGGGCAGGGAGGAGAGGAATAATGGACAGAACAGAGGATTACTGGAGGAGTAGGGGGGGGGGGGTCAGTGAGGGAGATTATGTAAAAGGACCCTGAATCTCTGAAGTGCACGTGAAATAATCACTCTGTTGGGCTCGCACTCTCTCTCTCTCTCTTTCACTTTCTCTCTCTTTCTCTCAAATTGTAGCCTGTGCACATACTTAAAAACTCATCTAATTTCAATAATCGGACTAATAACAAAATAACCAATTATTGCCGTTATTGTTACGAGCTGTCATCCGTGTGTCTGTGCTTACACTACATATCTGCGCGGGACACTGCTCTGTGCTTTGTCGCCTGGCTGTACCTCCCCCTTACTGTTTCTTCCCCTCTTTTACTCCCTCCCCCCCTTCCATCCGTCCGCTCTCTCTCTCCTTCTCTCCCTCCCTCCTTTGCCTGGCTTGCGTCCTCCTCCTCCTCCTCCGCTAGCCACTGCACCATGCTGCATACAAAGAGCCGAGGGCAGCGAGAGGAGCCCAGTGTGTCACTACTAGCATGGGGAGCTAACGCGACGCTGGCTGCACCCACCACAGCATTGATCATAAGACACCGCTAGCACAACAACAAGAATAGCGCACTTAGGTGCAACAACAAAAAAAAAAAAACGGGTGAGCGGTGGGTGCTCATTTATTCCGACATTAGGTGAAATTGAAATGCTAATGAGCGGCAGGGAACGGCGCTGTTAAGCTGCGTCGCCACGCTAATCGTCACTTATCGGGAACCGCTAAGCCGCCTGGCAGGCTGCCTGGTATCGGCACCCGGGAACCCGCGTTACGCGCGGCATACGCACAGGACCCGGCACACGGTGTGTACGCCTCGCTCTGTTGAATGCACACACACACGCAGCGGTTGCCGCGCGTTGCACGGAGGTGTCGGGTGGGGGGGGGGGGGGGGCAGGGCGCCGTAAACCGGGCTCTGTTCTTGTTGTTTCGTCGCGGTGATCGTGCCGGGTTTGCGTTGCCCCTGGATGTGCGTGTTTTGCCGTGTTGTGCCTCTGCTGGCGTGCGCGTGCCGTGTGTCTATGGGAGTTGTGCTATTGTTCAGGCCAGACTGTTTGTGTCAAACTAGGCTGTCACTGTGAGAAGGATATCATTACTGTTTGTTTTAGCCGTCAATCCCATGATTGGGCGGATCATGGGATTGTTTTGTTCGTGCAAGTAAATGCATGCCTGCAAAGAACATCTCTCTGTGTGTGTGTCTGTGTCTGTCTGTGTGTGTGTGTGCCTGCCTGTGTGTTTGTGGCAGTGGCTTGTTGGTATTCGCGTCTCGTCGTTGCTCTTCATATCGTGAGTGGCATCCCAGACACGCCCACCTCTAGACAGACAGACAGACGGACAGACGGCGGAACACACGTGCTGCTCCCGCTATTCACCGAGCAGTCGTCTCCTCCTCTCTCACGGTCGCTCACAGCTCCGGCGCAGATGTTATGTCTTGTGTTTTGTGGCTTTTTTTGTAGACGCGCATCAACGAAAGCATTCAACTTGGATTGCCGTAAGACGCTGATATCCGTTTGCTGCGATTGCTGATTGAGTCGTGCGATGACGATGCGTGTTCAGACGGCCGTGCCTTCTTCATACGCATGTGTTTCTAACCTTGTCCCCCCCCCCCCTCTCCCTCTCTCCCCCTCCCCTCCCACCTTCCAGGCTCCAGACGTTATTAGGGCGTTTCGATGAAGCCTTGAACTCCGGCAACATGGCGCTCAGCCCCAGTCACGGTGAGTCTCTCTCTCCTTCTCGTCCGCCTGCTGTGGACTCTAGTGTCGCTCGCCCTCTCGAGAACGCCTGTGTTCCGATCGGGTGCCCGTCCCTGTGATTGTGTGACGCGCGGGACCGGTGCAGGGCGCGACCTGGCCAGGTGGGACCATCACTGTGGTGACAGACCAGGTGACAGACCAGGTGACAAACCAGGGCCTCACGGGGAGGACTTGTCGTCCGGGTGACCGCGTACGCGTTGGGTTTGGGTTTTTGGTAAACGCAGAGGCTTGCGTTGTTTGTTTGACATTTCCTTTTGCATGTAATGCTCTGTCTGGTTTTGTAGATTTGTGTAGTGCTGTTGTTTGAGTCGTGCTGGATTCGTGAGTGTCACAAACTGAAGAATTACCTCACAGATTTCCGTGTTGGAAAGTTGGCAAACCTGAGATGACATGGTGTTGTTGTATGTAGATTATTCGTAGTTATTTGAAGGTTTCTTCTTAATTTTGGTTATGGAATTATAATGAATGTTACGTCGACGTGTGCATCGGGCTGGGCGATATGTACGGAACCCCTAAAGGGACATGGAGGAAAATAATAAACTTAAACGTTTCTCGTGAGCACGAGAAAAAAATGTCGTGCCCATGAGAAAATATGTCGTGCGCACGAGAAAGTATGGAGTTCGGTAAAGTTATAAATATATTCGCAGATTCGAACTTCCCGGATCAATCAATCATGTACCGCCGGCTGTGAGACCAGTATGCAGGGACCGAAGTGCAACGCGCGAAATGTTACTACAGAAACACTCAATAACTTCACTCTTATTCATTGTCGTGTCACCAACATCACTACACACAATACAATACACACTTGTCTCCTGTTGGTTATACTACAACTTTTAGAATGGGAAGGGGAAAAATCGCTTAATTTTGGGTCATTTTTATTGGGAAAAATATTAAATAAATTCACTCTTATTCAGTGTAGTGTCCCCAAAATCACTTCACATTGTTGAAGGGTCTGATAGACCACAGTTAGGAGACAACACAATGTACTAATGCATAACTGATTTGCTATGGGGTTGCACGGATTACAATGTATAAGTGCTTAAGTGTTAGTATGCTGTACTGTACAGGAATGCAAGACTTTGATGCTTATATTTTTAGTTTTTGATGGCCTCCTCCTTGTTGTTACTGTTTAATTTGTTAGGTTATCTTCGTATTTGTTTGTCTTGCGTGTTTCTGATGCTGTACTGCATACAGGGAAGTGCAAAACTGTGACACTCTCTTTGATGGGGATATGATGTTTCTTTAGTATGTGACATAGCCATCCCCTCTGATACTGTCTGTCTGGTCTGTTGGCCTGTTATGCACTTGTTTGTCAATCAGAAAGCTCAATAAAGATATTGACAACAAAAGCACTTCACACATCAATGGTCTCCTGTTGATCATAGTACAACCCAGTTAGGACAAATGTGCTTTTGCAAAATTTGGGACACTACACTGATTAAGAGTGAATTTATTGAACATTTTTCCCAATAAAAATGACCCAAAATTAAGCAAAATGATTTTTTTTCCTATCCAAGAGTTGGAGTATAACCAACAGGAGACAATTGATGTGTGTAGAGATGTTGGTGACACTACACTGAATAAGAGTGAAGTTATTGAGTGTTTCTGTAGTATCACTTTTCATGCGTTGCACTTTGTAGACGGTCCCTGCATAGTCTTACATGATTGATTGATCCGGGAAGTTTGAATCTGTGAATATATTTCTAACCTTACCGAACTCAATACTTTCTTGTGCACACGAGATATACTTTCTTGTGCGCACGAGATATACTTTCTTGTGCTCACAAGAAACGTTTAAGTTTTTTATTTTCCCCCATGTCCCTTTAGGGGTTCCGTAGATATGGCTTATACATAATATTGCAATCTTTTTTGGCTATATCGCGATATATCTCGATATTTTGAAATCTCCTCTCCTTAATGCTTGATTCAATAATTTGATGCATACAATCACACCAATACGATGATTCTAGTAATACCTGCAACATCTGTCAGCATGAAAACATTGTTGTTTACATGCATTAGGGGTTTCATTAACAGTTTTAAACCGCAAAAAAGGGGGAATCGCAAACAAGTTGAATTTTACAACGGTATTTATTCATACCAGGCAATTACACACATAGGACTTAACAGCTGTTAAAATAAATAATGGCGTTATGTAGGCCTGCTGCCTACATATTGTAGCCTACTTCTGTAGAGGTTCTGGGTTTGGGAGGGGGGGGAATGTCATGTGACACAGTGCAACAATGCCCCCTATTGACTCAGCTGAATCACACATTTCCCAACATACGTTTCACCAGTAGCCTACCCAAAGCAACGGCTCCGTACTCAAACATCACATTAGTACGTTAGAGTCGTTTTACAAAGCACACGTAGGGGAAACCCAATGCACGCACTACTTGATAAGCAATGCAATGACCGAGCCGAATCGAGATTGCTGGAGATGTAACTTCAAGAAGAAGAGAGAGGACCTTTCAGTCTTCATTGGTCATTCTTTGATATCATGTCATTTTTAGATATGGGAACGAAATATGTTCTGTGTTTGACCCATCCTATGGTGCATAGGAGCAGTGGGCCGCTGTGTTCACCGAGCAAGTTGGGGTTCAGTGTCTTGCTCAAGGACACTGACATGCGGACAGTTGGAGGGGAGGGGGGAGGAGGGGATCGAACCACCGACCCTATGGTTAGTGGACGACCCGCTCTGTCCCCCCGCTCTACCCACTGAGCCACTGTCGAAGAGATTGTTGTTGTTTCCCGTTGTCTGTGGTGTATTTCATTGATCATTAGGCTAATTTCTTAGTGTTATAGCCGAGATCCGGCACGCCTAATCTGTGTTGTGGTGGTGATGATGGGGGTGTTATCGGCGTGCCTCACAGACAAATCGCTGTTTGAAACGGGGCAATACGTCTCATGTGATCGTCAACATCACAATTCACGCCATTTTATCGTCATCTCTGAAATACGGCCGTAATTCAGAGCCAACAGGAGTAAAACCCAAACGGTTTGCGAACGTTCCCCTCGGAACCCGAGCGGCGTTCCCTTCGTGGCGTCAAGGTGGCGTTCGCTGTACTCCTCCATGTCACAACCCGAGGACATGGGCGGCGTCGTGCTGCAGCCTGTTTACTCGCTGCACGACATGGGCGAAGGAACGGAGAGGGAGGGGGGGTCCCCTGTGATCCCGGGGGGGGGGGGGGGTACAGTTGCCATGATACTGTGTCCAATAGCACCGAGGGGAATGGTATTAGGAGGCAGAGGGGGGTGTGTGGGGGTTGGTGGCTGGTTTGATTTAACTCTCACCTCCCCAGCGTGTCCTTGTCCTCCAGTCTTGATCCCATTACCTGGCATCTGCATTCCGTGTGGACGGGCAAGGTGACCCCTCACTAGGTAACATACTTGCAACATCAGCAGCACGTATGTACTGTATGTGCGTGGCCTTTTCTACTCTGCTAGCTTGAATCCATAATGGTGAGTGCTGATGAAGTCATGCGTCCCAAGCAAAATCTCTGAAATGTCTTGGAGCCGCCACGGTGTGGATTGTCCCCTTTTGGCCACCGTAGTGGAATGACCCCCGCGGTCATCCTCTGTATGTTTGACGCCTTGTCCCAGTCAACCCAAAGCGTACAGTACAAACCTGATGCCCACTGTTCGACTGCATTAGCATGCATTTTCTTTTAAACAAAACGTACTCTTCATGCAGTATTGCGACGAGTCTTCCAGAATCAGTCCAGAAACTGGGTTTATTAAAGCCCAGAGCAGAAACGAGTAGAATCGCTCACACTCATCACATAGCGGAATGGAAAGTCCACATGAAGACGTTCCACATCGACATCCTCCATTGACATTGAATGGGTTTCTCGCTTAACAACAGCCAAGCTGTGAAAACGTGTCTGTGTGCCCCTGTGCGCTACGTACCCTGAGACAGACTGGTGAGATGAGGTAACAGCGCATCCCCCCCCCCCCCCCCCCCCCCCCCCACCCCTGGGAGTACACCGGCACCACATGTTTGTGATTCTTCTACTGGCTGGAAACCAAGAGGATGGTTTATGTGAATAACAAGATGCTGGACCTGCATTCTTTTACCCCAGTTACCCCACCTGGACAGCTGGTTACAAGCCCTATAAGGACACAATGCGTCGGTTGGAACATATAAGCATTGGGATCTCCAGTTCAGAATTCATCCTTTTATCCATTTATCCTTGTTGATGTCATGCCTTAGTTGTTGTGATATATTGGTTATTGTTATATCTTGGTTGGTGCATTATCTCAGTTGCTATAATCATATTCTCCAGGGTGGCCTTTTGTGAATTACAGCTGAATTACATTGTTGAGTGACCTCCTTTTCTGAGATGGTTCAAGGTTGCGCTGTCTTCAACCTTTTGAGGGTGAACAACAAAGTCAGACCATCAGCTGCAGCACCCCGAAACACAGCCCTCTATTCTTCCACTCTCCCCCCACGCCATCGCTTTCAGCCTCACTGTTGGCAATGGTTTTTGGGGCAGCTGTTGGTGTGACAGAGAGCGAGCGAGTGAGAGAGAGAGAGCGGGAATGGGGTTGAGAGAGAGAGAGGGAGAGGAGAGGACTAGAGAGAGAGAGCCGGGGAGGAAACTGAAAGAGGTCTTCGCAGTAGCCAGGTCAGGGAGCCGTGCCTGTCACAGCCTTGCTCTGATTCAGCGTGACAGAGACACACACACACACACACACCCACACAGCCCCACACACACAGCCCCACACACACACACAGGGCAGAGAGAGACAGTGATTCAGAGAGAGGCAGAGCCAGGGGAACGGGGCAAGGGAGCAGAGGGGGAATAGACACACAGCACGCAGAGGCTCAACCCCATAACACGCTGTTACCATGGCGGTGGGAGACGACGGAGACGGTGAGTTTGGTGTGTGTGTGTGTGTGTGTCTTTAATCTCATATGTATGTGGATCCTGGCACTCAGACAAAAGGCTTGTCAGCATATGGAGAAGGAAATCAGCTTTGTGTCCCTCGCACTAACCCGGACTGCTCTCACAGATACAGGTTCTGTCTGTGGGTGTGTGCGTCTGTGTGTGAGTGTGAGTGTGTTTGGGGGGTGGGGGTGTTAAGTTCCTAAAATGTTTCTTGTTGTTTATTTATATCGGCATCATGGCGCGGCTCCCCTTCTGCTTTTTGGCAAACTTTTCCCCGGATATTATTGATGGATTTGGTCTTTTTTGTCCCCACATATTATCCTCATCCAAGGCTCCAAGACGGGGCTGGAAAGTGCTCAGTCAACCCCACCTTTTTTTTTTTTTCTTCCTCTTTATTGTGAATATGTATCAAACTCTATTCTTTTGTCCTGTCTCCCTCCCTCCCCCCCCCTGTACCCTCCCTCTCCCTCCCCCCCCCTCCCCCCTGTACCCTCCCTCTCCCTCCCCCCTGGGACTCCCCGCCAGCCATCCAGGCAGAGAGGAGGCTGGGCCGGGTCCTGCTGCCTCACTCTGCAACCCCCTGTGCTCCCGGGTTTAGTCTTACTGCGGTTGGTTGCATGAATGCCGGGCCCCGAAAGCGGGGGGTCACTGGCAGGCGCTGGCCTGTTTTTGTTTTATTTTAGATCATCGCTTCAGTCCAAAGGGCTGCACGGCATGCATTAAATATCCCATTGCCGTTTGTTTTTTTTTTGTTTTTTTTTTGCACTGTAATACAGTTGTAATGGGACTGGTGGTGCAGCCCCCTGTGGTTCTGATGTTTTGAGTTTTGACTTGTCAAGTAAAGCTGTTGAGCAACACCAAGGATGGTTTATCATTGATGTAAAAAGGACACTTTCGTGTCGCGGGGTCATGTGTGTTGACGCAGTCCGTAAAAATGTCTTCCTCCTTTCAGTGGGACTAGATATGGGGGCCAACTGCATTGAGCAGCTTTAAAAATGTTAAAGGCAGTCATGCACACGCGGTCGGTCATTGCAGCTCCAATATGACAGTGATTTTAGTGATTGTATTGTGGACCACCATCGGTAACATGCGGTGGAGTGCACCGTCAGAAAACAAACCCGGAGTCATTCTGCTCCGGTGCTCCTCCGTCTCTGCAGAGCAAAGCATGACCCCGTTTTCAAGCGAGGCCTGTTGCCATGGCGAAGCTTTCATTTGAATGTTGTGCTTTATCCCCGCTGCAGACTTTGGGATTGGAGCTCATATTTAGTGTGTGTGTGTGTGTGTGTGTGTGTGTGTGTGTGTGTGTGTGTGTGTGTGTGTGTGTGTGTGTGTGTGTGTGTGTGTGTGTGTGTGTGTGTGTGTGTGTGTGTGTGTGTGTGTGTGTGTGTGTGTGTGTGTGTGTGTGTGTGTGTGTGTTGTTTGCTAAGGAGCTCATGTGCCCGGGGAGAAGCCGCTCGTGGAGCGTAGCGTCGGTCCTCTCCTCTTTTCTCTCCATCGCCGTAACAACCGGAACCTTTACGGCGACGCCCCCCTCACTCTCACCTGGCACCAATGCTTGGACCTGTTTTACACCACAGCATCCCCTGAAAACACTCTGACTGTGCCTCTCACAGCAGGTTCTGCTGGTGTAGAGTCTCTCTAGTTGCGCATGGTGGGTTACGATGCACAATGACCAGTGGACTGGAATGGAGACCCATTATGTCGGCTTTGGTTTTCCATGCATGGATCTGTAATGACATGGCTTTCTAAAAGGGCGTATGCAAAAAGACATTTATCAGTTTAGAAACACTGCCAGGTTTGCCTGTGGCCATCCAGCCCCCCCCCCCCCCCCCCCCCTGCCTGCAGCATGAGATCAATTCAAAGATGCCTCATTCCTTTTTCTTGGACTGGTGTGGTTTTTATTTTTAAAGCGGGTCAGTCGTAACATGCTGGGCTCTCTGTATGGCAGCGCGCCAATGGTTCCTGACACACAGACACACGGGCCCGGGCGAGAACAGGAAACTTGGCCCGCAATCGCAGTTCTAAAGCCGATTACAGACCGATGACTCTCTCTCCTCCCTCCCATCGATCACACACACATGTGCACGTGCATGCACATGCACGCACGCAGGCACACACACACACACACACACACACACACACACACACACACACACACACACACACACACACACACACACACAGTCCTGGCAAACTAATATGATGACCTTTTACTTTTTCAAGATGGATTCAATAAATACATTTTCTCCTTTCTGTGGTGTCAACACGAATGTAGCTTTAGGCGCAAATGCAGAATTGGATGACTTCATATAAATGGCTTGTGCATTGGCAAACACACACACACACAGACACACACACACACACACAAAGTTCCTTTTTTTTTGCATAAGCTCCAATGTCTGCGTGGCTGTTTTTGTTTGGCGAGGGAAGTGCTGCCCCCTAGTGGCACGAGCGAGTGAATTTATTGGGCGATGAGGATTTAATTTGACCTCTCTTGTAACCGGGAACCGGGAGTGTGTGAGTGGAATCTGTCCATGGTCAGTACTGGGAATAGCTGTGTAGCATTGTTACCATGTGGATTAGTATTTCTCACTAAACATGAGCCAAGATGCTAGTAGTGCATGTGGATGGGGATTGGCTGCCAGGTTCCATCACACCAGACTCTTCCTCAATCTACCCGTGGATGGTATGTCTGGCAGGAGTTTCCATGACAACGCAGCTTGGCCCACCGTGAATCTCAGTTTGGTGCAGCATGATTTTGTTTTTTTTTGTGTGTGTGTGTTTCACCTGTGTATCACCTTCACCGTCACCTTCATTCCCAAAATAAGTTTGGGAACAGGCAAGAAGCGCCAATGCTGCTGCTGGATTTAATTTAGGTGAGCATGCGTGTGCATCTTTACCTGCTGCTCTGTTCCCTGCTCCGAGACTGGCCTGAGCAGGTCACCATGGCAACAGCACGCGAGCAGTCTGTTCTTCTCTCCTGCTGCCCACCCATATCTCTCTCTCTCTCTCTCTCTCTCTCTCTCTCTCTCTCTCTCTCTCTCTCTCTCTCTCTCTCTCTCTCTCTCTCTCTCTCTCTCTCTCTCTCTCTCTCTCTCTCTCTCTCTCTCTCTCTCTCTCTCTCTCTCTCTCTCTCTCTCTCTCTCTCTCTCTCTCTCTCTCTTCCTCCCGTTTGTCTCAATTTATTTTCAGTTCATCCGGGCTTTATTGGCACGGGAATTGTACATTTACGTTGCCAAAGCAACATGTGAAATACAAACAAAATTTACATACAATTTGATATATACTAGAATCGATTATAAGGGGAGGTAAAATTTGCTTAAAAATACAAACAGAAGTGTTTATACATTGTATATATACATTGGAAATTTAAATGTTTAAATATTGGTCATTGAAATGACCAATAGAAACAAGGATATAAGTGACTGTGTAAACAGTACAACAATTGTTTTACAAATGCATTTAAATGTATTTTCTGCACTGCAACATTTTCATGAAATCATTAATGTGATGCTGTTTGTCATCTAAAATGAATTAACATAATGATGTCTTCTACACCAAAGCTAAAGGGTGTAAATATTTAATGTCTAGGGTGATGTTAAACTATTTTGCAGCACATATATATGTATATATCTAAACGGAATATGTCAGGAAGGGTTTCTGTCTTTGAATGTAGCCAGAGGTTTCAACAAGCTGTGGCTCACAGTAGACAACAGTGGTTGTAAACTAACTAATATTTAGACTCCATTGTGCAGACTGGTAACTGTATTTAAATTGACTGCAGCTCGCAGACTACATTTAGATGGACCCCAGCTTGCATGCTGATTGGTCAATATGTGTCCTGTAAAGGTGTGGCACAGGCTTGAGATCTGGCACCAACATCGTTGTTCATGCATTTTATTCAACATGATTCAGGCTTTCTTCATGATACAGTCGACGTGTGTGTGTGTGTGTGTGTGTGTGGAGGGGAGACGGTCTCAGCTGGTGGGGTGTGGCATTTACCCCCACTCACTCACTCACCCACCCGCTCACTCCTGGTCCCTATCTGCCTTTGTTTTGTTGTGTGTGTGTCTGTGTCTAGATGATTAGCAGCAGCTCTAGGGTTAAGGCGGTGCTATGGTGGGCTGCTGGGGCTCTGGGCTGTGTTGTGTGATTTCACTGGTAATGAACTGGGCAGGTTCAGCGACAGGACTCGTTAATATTCCGCGGCTGTCACCCTTTCGCTCCCTCTTTCCTCCCCACACACACACACACACACAGAGAGACACGCGCGCGCATGCAGCCTCCGCACTGGCTGCTCCGCCATGATGTCATCGCGCCTGTGATTGGCTGCGATGCTGCGGAGGAGGAGGAGAAGAGATGTTAAGGGTGGGAGAGGGGGAGAGAGAGAGAAGGAGGCAGAGAAACAGAAAATGCCGGCAGTAGTATTGCGGTTCTGCTTCTCAGACCGTCGTGTTAGGTGTGCATGTAGCATCCTCCCCGCCGCTGTGTGTGTGTGTGTGCGTGCTTGCGTGCGTGCGTGTGTGTGTGAGTGAGAGGAACACTGGTGTGCATGTCTCTTTGCATTGAGGTCCTCTTTGAGGGGTGGGCCACCCACCACCACCACACCTTCCAGGAGATATGAGGCGACTGATCTGCCAGCGAATCTGTGACCGTGAGTCCAGACAGGGAGCACATCCTTTGGATGGACTATTGGCTTTTTTTCCCCCCCCAACCCCCTCCCTCCCTCCTTCCTCCCTCTGTGGTTTTTAAATGGAGTTCTGGTACCTGCTGCCTAGCATCTAGCTGCTTCATCGAAGGGCGGTCAGCGCTCCCGGCAGAGCCCCTGTGTGCAGCGCAGCCTCGTGCATGTGTGCAATTCGATGTGGTCATTGATTTATTGTGTGTGTGTGTGTGTGTGTGTGTGTGTGCAGTACAGTCGCTGATAAGTCAAGGTGTGGGGTGGTGGCTTTGTCGCATTTCTCCAATGGCGCGCGGCTTGTTGTCACAGCAACAGGAGCACGATGGCATTCCTATGCTAGCACTTTGATCTTCAGTCTCTGTGGTCCGGCTGGATCTGTGTGTGAGAATGGGTGGACGTGTGTGTATTTGTCCGTGTGTGTCTGTGTGTCAGTGTATGTCTTGCACACGGGGTTCAGCCAGGGAAAGTGAATGGAAGAGATGAATGACATGTCAATGCTAGCTTAGTTGCTATGCTAGATTGATTCAGATCAGTTGGGTGTTTCGTGCTAGCTATCACACCTGAGTTATCGTTTTCTCATCTTATTTCTCATGTGTGTGTGTGTGTGTGTTCCTGCATGAGTACTTTCCAATTGCAGACCTGGTTGTGTGTATTTGGTTGTTTGTGGGTAATTAGTATTGATTTTACTGATTGCTGACCCAGCTCTTAACCTTACTTCTTGACTTCATTACATCTGGTCTCCATGGAGATAAAATAAGAAAATGTATAGGTCAGAAAGTAACAAATAAGCCCTAATTTCCTCAATTTCCCTAAAAGAAGCAAGTCATTATTCTTAGTATAAATCGCCAAATCTTGAGTTTAACAAGATAAGCTTTATGTTGTTTCCAGGGATTTCACTTGTCTTGGTATCACACCATTTGTATGACTGCATCATATTTCAATTGGTTTGTATGTTACCCCACATGGGTAGATTCGATGTTGTCCTCATGTCAACACATGTTCATTTATGGTCAATCTTCAGCCGTGATTCTACACGCCATATATGATACATTACATTTCTTCACTTCCACGCGACTGGAAATACTTTTTTGTGTTCTACTTTCAATGCCATTTCCCTCAGGGATCATTAAAGTCTGTCTGTCTGTCTGTCTGTCTATGCATTACACCAATCTGAATACTAACACATTGCCTCTCTCCATGTCTCCGCCTCAGACCGCAGTTTCGAGGATGACGACAGTGTGGACGGCAGTCGCTCCTCCTCTGCCCAGGCCGCCTTCAAGGTCCCCAAGTTACCCAAGAAGCCCGCCGAGTCCGCGGCCGCCCGCCGGCCCAGCGCCACCGGCTCCAAGCTGGGTACGTCCTCGCACACACACCCCCATGTACCTCCACCTGACCCCCAGGTAGCTCCACCTGAACCCCCACGTAGCTCCACCTGACCCCCACCTAGCTCCACCTGAACCCCCACGTAGCTCCACCTGACCTCCACGTAGCTCCACCTGACCCCCACGTAGCTCCACCTGACCCCCACGTAGCTCCACCTGACCCCCACGTAGCTCCACCTGACCCCCACGTAGCTCCACCTGACGCCCACCTAGCTCCACCTGACCCCCACCTAGCTCCACCTGACCCCCACCTAGCTCCACCTGACCTCCACGTAGCTCCACCTGACCCCCACGTAGCTCCACCTGACCCCCATGTAGCTCCACCTGACCCCCACGTAGCTCGACCTGACCCCCACGCAGCTCCACCTGAACCCCCACCTAGCTCCACCTGACCCCCACGTAGCTCCACCTGACCCCCCGCGTAGCTCCACCTGACCCCCTACGTAGCTCCACCTGACCCCCACGTAGCTCCACCTGACCCCCACGTAGCTCCACCTGACCCCCACGTAGCTACACCTGACCCCCACTTAGCTCCACCTGACCCCCACCTAGCTCCACCTGACCCCCCGCGTAGCTCCACCTGACGCCCACCTAGCTCCACCTGACCCCCACGCAGCTCCACCTGACCCCCACGTAGCTCCACCTAACCCCCCGCGTAGCTCCACCTAACCCCCCGCGTAGCTCCACCTAACCCCCCGCGTAGCTCCACCTGACCCCCTACGTAGTTCCACCTGACCCCCGCGCAGCTCCACCTGAACCCCCACCTAGCTCCACCTGACCCCCACGTAGCTCCACCTGACCCCCACGCAGCTCCACCTGACCCCCCGCGTAGCTCCACCTGACCCCCTACGTAGTTCCACCTGACCCCCGCGCAGCTCCACCTGAACCCCCACCTAGCTCCACCTGACCCCCACGTAGCTCCACCTGACCCCCACCTAGCTCCACCTGACCCCCAGGTAGCTCCACCTGACCCCCACCTAGCTCCACCTGACCCCCAGGTAGCTCCACCCGACTCCCCACGTAGCTCCACCTGAACCCCCGCGTAGCTCCACCTGACCCCCACGCAGCTCCACCTGAACCCCCATCTAGCTCCACCTGACCCCCACCTAGCTCCACCTGACCCCCCACGTAGCTCCACCTGACCTCCACCTAGCTCCACCTGACTCCGCCTGGTCTCCACCCAAGGCGGTGTTAGGACCTCAGTGGGAAACAAATACGAAACAAATATGACACAAAACAATGTGACATTTCATGCCGATTTGAGCTCGTCTGACTTCAGATGGACGTCTAAACTCCGATAATGGCGACTGCACGTGTTGAGACATCAGCGATGTGACAAATAACTTCTTAACACAGAATGAATTTTGTCGGTCAACGGTTTGACTTTATTACAGTGGGTTCACAGTTGGAGGTCCAATCGCTCTAAAAATAGCCTCACTGCAGGAGCGTGTGTGTGCGCACCGTGGGTGATGAGATCTACATTTCGTGGCTGCCCTTGCCCCCAAAAAAGTTACCCGTCCACGGCTTAGAAAATGCAAGTATAGGTTAATCACAGTGTACCTGCATAGGTGCACATGTGTAGGTCATGGTGGGATTGCATTGTGAAGAAGCTTGTTACCTGGTGAAGTGTACATGCTGTAGTGTAAGGGGAACGGACTTGGGTTGGATTTTTAATTGGACATACTTTAATTGGACATAATTTAAATGGACATACCTTTTCCAACTGCTTTCTGACATGACGCGGTTATAGGGTTTGGCGACTGGCATAGTGGAGGATATTGTTTTATTCAAGATGTAAAAAAATTGCAATGACTTTACAATGAGCAATGCTTAGCGCACCTGAAATGCTTGCTGCTGGACTGAAACTGATATGAGTCACTGTACAACCGTGGTCCTTTACTACAGCCATGGTGATTTGGTGTCATCCATCAGGGGCCCCTCTGAGGCTGCTGTCCGTGCAGGATGAGCTGCCTTTTTTTTGGGCAACAACAACAACAATGGTTGTCACACATGTCCATATTTCCTTTATCCAAAGCATAATAGACTGAGCGGTCTTGCTGTATGTCAGGAATCCGAAATGACTGTTCGTCAAACGCGCATTGTTCTGTAAGACTCAGAAGATTTCTTTTCTTCTTATTCAACCACTATTCTTCTCTTGTGAAAATAATGACCCAACACATACCGCACATTTTTAGTAGGAATCGTTGGTCATGTAACCTAATCTATCAGCACACTAGTGCTGCTGGACCTGACCTGGCTGTTAGAATACACTCTCTCAATGTAGAGAGAATCCATAGCTTTGCTTTCTGTACATGCGTACCAACATCCCTGAGAGGGCTGTAATCTAAAAATGATGATCAATGGCTGGGTGTTGACAAAACCCCTTTAGCGCATTGATACTTTGCATCTCTCTCTCTCTCTCTCCCTCTCCTTCTCTATCCTCTCCTCTCTCTCCTCTCGCTCTTTCTCTACTTCTCTATCCTCTCTCTCTCTTTATTGATTCCTCTGCATTGATTTCTCTGCCTCGCCTTCCTTTTTTTGCCTCCGTCAGAATAAACGTGTGTTCCCACCTCCCTGCGGTCGATCCTGAGGCGTGTCTTGTGGACGTATCGGTGCTATAGCGATAGGTTGCCACGCACACAGACACACACGCTTGGTTTAAAATACATTACTACACGCGTGCCCTCTGAACAAGCAGTCTTCAAGAGCTGTGATACACGTTTTGCCAGGGGATGTAGGACCCCGACATCTGGTCGGTCAGCTACATGAACTCAGCCAATCGAATCGCCCGGCAGGATTTCTGCGTCAGGAAATCTCGTTATCCAACCTTTTTGGAGAAGGGCACTTTTTCCTCGGGCTCCCCCCCCCCTGCCCGAGATGTGGCCACAGGAACATGACGTTTATCCCCGTTTGATGTAGCAGTCGCGGTCTCCTTCCATCCGTCCTTATTTCTTATGGTGTCTTTCTTGTGGTGAGGGTGTAATATAACATGAAGAACAGAGTCAGCAGGAAATTGAAAATATCTCATGCTATGATATCTCACGATCAATTTATCTTGTGTATTTCCGAGTGAAGCCACGGTGAGACATGCATTTGACCCTTTACTGTACAGTGATGGCTGCTTAGCTTAGCTTACATTAGCTTAGCTGGGTTTATTTGCCCTTATTTTAGCTACTTCTGCTAACAGTAGCAGTATGCTTCCCTTACTGCTATTGTATGGGAAGCATACAATAGCATTATAGCAGTATTTCGTTTAAAACCTTGCATCATTTTTTTTTATTTTTTTTTCTCCAGAAAATCTTGAAAGGTTTCTGTTTCATTGATGCTCAGCCAACCGACCATCTGTGTCCAGTTTTAGGCAGGATTGATTAGCATTTAGACGACAGATCCCCTCCCACAGATTCTGCCAGATCCCACTGCAGCCGCCCACACACACGCACGCACACACACGCGCACACACGCAGAGAATATATGCTGTCGTCATTCCAGGGGAAAGACAGTAATGCAGAAAACAAAGACACGGTCAGGGCTGAGAGCGATGCTCGCTGGTCCACAAGGCCGCGTCGCACTGTTTGGTTTCAACAGAACCAACACGGGCCGACCTGCCGTTTGTTTGCTGTTGGATGTATTTTGTCCACAGGCCCACAAAAGAAGGAATGTGTGATGTGTTGGTATAAACCCTCCACCCCATAATATTGAGGTCAGAGCGTGAGAAGGGCTCAGCTCTGCAGCGGCCATGTTGTGTCTGGCATGACACGACGTTTTTTCACTCCTCCACTTCCAGCTCTGCCCCGTTTCTTTTTTTTTTTTTTTTTTGTAT
>JAXIVH010000030.1:1495948-1500948 GCA_036785325.1 Urophycis tenuis | reverse complement strand
ACTAGTAACTGCACGTGCAAGTCTGTGGCAGTCAGAAGGTAAGAACCTCAAAGAGGACGATGAGGCTGATGGTGATGGTGACGACGATGATGGTGATGATGAAATGTCTGACGTGGGCTCCATGCGCTGTCTGTGTGTTTTACAGACGCTGCTTTGACTTCTTAGACCTGCTGCTACAGGAGTGGCAGACCCACTCTCTGGAGAGGTGAGTCTCCACTTCCTGGTCAAGATTCAGTCTCATCTATACTGCGTTCCAATACTCAATGTTCACTGACTTACACTGTGATATTTTAAAAACCCGGTTACATTTTTGCGCACCATTTCCATTCCATAATTGCAGAAGATGGTTTTCTTTTAGTATTTCCAGGGTTGTGTAATGTGCAGTTTCTCACGCATGATCCCCGTTTCCTTTTGATCCCGTGCAGACACACGGCGGTCCTCGTGGAGAGCATCAAGAAGGGAATGAGAGACGCCGACTCTGAGGCTCGAGTCGAGGCTCGCAAGTAAGACGCACACTCATCAGACCACTGTCTCCCCCACACCGGCTCCGCACGCAGTCGGGACGACATGAGAACCACAGCATCAGCAATATGTGAAACTCCAGACACATGTCTCACTCGCTCTCTCTCTCTGTTCCCTGTTAACCATCTCACGTTCCCCTCCTCATCCTTTCAACTTCTTCTCTCTCACCCCCTCCTTCCTCTCGGTTTCTCTCCTTCCCCCTCTTTCCATCTCGCTCCTTCCCCCTCCTCTATCTCCTTCCCCCTCTCTCTGTCTCTCCCCCTCCCTCCCCTCTCTTTCCATCTTGCTCCTCTCCCCCTCCCCTCCTCCCTCCCCTCCCCAGGGCCTACTGGGGCCTGAGGAACCACTTCCCGTCTGAGACCGACGCCCTCTACAACTCCCTGGAGCCGTCCTACCAGCGCACACTGCAGTCCTGCCTGCGTAGCTCCGGCAGCGTGGCCTCGCTGCCCCAGAGCGACCGCTCCTCCTCGTCCTCCCAGGAGAGCCTCAAGTAACGGCGCCCGCTCACCTGCGCGCCGGCGTCGGCATGACGACGCCGCTGCCGCAGCCTCACCATCATGTCTGAGAGACGTCGGCGACCGTTGTCACGAAGCGTCAGAAATAAACTCACCGTTGGTGTAAATAGGACTAGCGTCCGTAGTCACCAAAACGTCTGCATTATTTCGCCACAACATCAGCCACGACCTCACAGAAATGTTGTCAGTGTGTCACCAAACCCACCACAAATTGTGTGAAGGCATCATACAATAACGTAAATATTATAATATGGTGTAAATGTTATACCATAGCTTCAACAGCCTTAACCCCAACAAGACATCACCCCCCTTCTCCCTTACCTCACTTTGACCTTACTCTCCCCCAAAAACACATCATCATGACATCACACTGTTTGATTTTGAGGTTAGTCATGTGTTTGGGTTTGAGCTTTCCCCGCTCTCTCTGTTTCAAAACACTTTCCACGTCCAACATGGTCCATATCAAGTCAGGAAGAGCCCATAGGGCTTGTTTTATTACAACAGTTAAAAGGCTATGAATTCCCACAATCTGTCTACAACCAGATGGATAAAGTGACAGGCACTTCCTGTGTGCTGAAAGCCGGCACACTGAATAGTTGCGTGCTTGTCTGACAATTTATGTCGGAGAAGTATGCAACTATTCACTTAAGAGATTCTGAAGGATTGCCACTACCCCCGTGGGACCTTTTTTTTTCTTAAAACAAAAGTAAAAATCCACAAGCAAATACAGTTGGGAAATGGCCGCTTTTGGCAGGATCTCTGGTGTATATTTGTCCCGTAAACAGCAGGCTGGCTCCCTGGTGTGTGTGTGTGTCATATTGACAGTGTGTAATGCATCACCACTTTGTTGTGGAGTCTGAGCATCAGGAACTCAACCGCTGTCTCTGTACTGACCTACTTCTGTCTCCTCTCAGTCGCCCTCTAACCTCCAAATGGTCAGCCGCCCCCGGGAGAGGTGAGTCACATAGACACACATAGACACAGACACACACACAGACACAGACACACACACACACAGACACACACAGACACACACACACACACACACACATAGACACAGATAAAGACAGACAGACAGACAGACAAACACACAGACACAGACACACACACACACACAGACACACTCACACACACACACACACACACACACACACACACACAGACACACACATAGACACACACACACACACAGACACACACACACACACACATAGACACAGACAGACAGACACACACAAGCACAATCAGACACCATGCTTATTCATAATCATTCCGTCTCTCTCAGTTCTGAAACCAAGCACACACATACGTACACACGCTAATAATATGCACACACACACACACACACACGCACACACCCCAGTCTTCCACGCAGACCTCCATCCCCGCCCCCTCCTCCCCCCCCCCGCACACTCATTCACATCTGCCCGTGTCTAGTCTTGTACGGTGAAGTCCACATATTGTTATGATTTGATATTCATTTCTCCATCCGCGTTGTTGTACACACATAGTCATTATGCGTGGCCCCGTACATATGGATGTAGGTATACTCGTGTTTTTGTACGTGTCTGTGCGTAGTGCTCGCATGCCTTTGTGATGTGTATATCCCCCCCCCCCCCCCACCCCCATCCTCCCCACCCGCCCACCCACCCCCTCCTCCACTCCCCTCCCTCCCTCCCTCCCATCAGTCCCCGTGGGGTCAAAGGTTGGCCTGTCGCCGGCCTCCCTGCAGCGTTCCCGTAGCGACGTGGACGTGAACGCGGCCGCGGTCGCTAAGCACCGGAGCGTGGGCCAGGCCCGTGCGGCGGGCAGACTGCCCCCCGGCTCCTATTCATCACTGGGTAAGGGAACCCTGTCGCCCAACCCCAGGGCGGCCAATCAGGCGGCGCGTGGCGTGGGAGCGCGCTTTTGTCTCCGACCTGTCAAAGGGGGGGGGGGGGGGGGGGTTGGTAGGCTGTCAACAGTGGGGGGAGGGGCTCTGTTCTGGATCATTAGGAAGGTGCTCCTCTGATGTGGCCCTAGAAGGCAGAGTGGTCTTGGTGGGGGGGTTGGTGGGTTGGTGGGTGGTGGGTGGGAGGTGGGTGGTGGGTGGGGGGTCCACTTGAGGCTGGTGTGTGCTCAGGAGTCTGGTAATGGACCCAACACGGCGGCGCTGCAGTCCTCACTTGATGGGTCTCGGCGTCCTTCACATGGAGCTTGGATTAGCCCTCCCCTCCCCTCCCTGCCTCTCTCGTCTCCTCCCCTCTCTGCTCTCGCTATTCCCTCCCTCCCCCCCCCCCCCTTTGTTCCTTCTCCTCTCTCCTCTTCTGCTTCTCCCTCTCTCCCTTCTCCTCTTTCGCTGTACCCTCACCTCTCTCTTCCCCTTCACCCTCTCCCTCTTCTCCTCCCATCTCCCCTCCCTCTCCTCCCCCCTCCTCTCCTCTTTCAAGGTTTCCGCTCAGTGCGCCGCACCCCCCCCCCCTGTTCGTCTCCCCCCCTCCTCTCCTCTTTCCTCCTGTCAACCAAAGCCCTCCCTTCCTCCCCTGCTCTCCCTGTTCTCCCTCCTACATTTTCCTGTTTCTCCCGCCCCCCCTCCCCCTCTGTCTCCCCTCTCTGTCTCCCCACTGTCGACGTTCGGTGCCTGTTAGTGTTTCACTCCCATGCTATTTGTTGTTGTTGTCGTTGTTGTTGTGTTGGATGTTTTCTGTGTGCATGTGTGTTTTATGCAGTGTGTGTGTGTCTGTGTGGGTGTGGGTGTGTGTGTCTGGTGGGTGTGTGTGTGTGTGGGTGTGGGTGTGGTCACTGCACCTGCATGCTCCACCCCATGACACCAACAAGGTTGCGTAACTAACACACACACACTGTGCTCTTCTCCTCCCCTGTTCCCTTCCTCTGTATCCTTCCTGCCTGTGTTCTGGTCTCCTTCCCTCTTTGCCTTTTGTCTTTCCTTCCTCCGGACGTCCCCTTTGTTTCCTTTCCACGTTTCCTTTCCCTTGGTTTTCTCTTTTACTTTTTGGTTTTCTTTCCCGGCACTGTTTTTTTTTTTTGTTCCATTGTTATTTCTCTCTCTCTCTATCTCACTCTCTCTCACTCTGTCTCACTCTCTCTCTCTCTCTGACTCTGTCTCTCTCTCTCTCGCTCTCTCGCTCTCTCTCACTCTGTCTCTCTTTCTCTCGCTCTGTCTCTGTCTCTCTATTATTATCTCGCTCGCTCGCTCTCTCTCTCTCTCTCTCTCTCTCTCTCTCGCCATTCCCTATCTGTCCCTCTCTCTCTCTCTCTCTCTCTCTCTCTCTCTCTCTCTCTCTCTCTCTCTTGCCATTCTCGTTCCCTCTCTCTCTGCCACTTAAGATGATTCCTCTGATAAACCGGATGGTAAGATCATCTCACTCTTTCAGACCCCCACCCTCTCAGTCACCCACAACGCTTTGCCTTTTTCTTTTGTAATTTACCCCCCACCCTCTATCCTTTTTTACCCCTCCACCCCTCCACCCCTCCACTCCATGTTAACCAGCCATTTTAATCTAGTGCAACAGCTCCCCCTAGTGTTCGTCTGTCATCCGTCACCCCCCCCTCCCCCCCTTATGTATTTTATAGTTCAGCCTAACCTGTCGCATCCACGTGTTGACATTCACTAAACACATCGACTGTTGTCCAACATTCACGGTTTGCCTCGAGGGTTTGTGTTGGACTCGCTCAGGCTAAAGCCAATGATTGTCCCGGTCGCCCTGTCTGGGAGCCTCAGCACAGAGCCCCCATACCGTGTGAGAGGCATGGGTGTTTTTCTTAGTGAAAGGTCAGGGCTGTGTGCTGTACGTGAATAGGAACTTTGAGACTCACACAACCTTTTGTTTTTTTTTGTACGTGCCTGTAGGGACCAGATCAGACAATGGTAAGGTGGTACATAGGGGTGTGTGTGTGTGTGTGTGTGTGTGCGTGTGTGTGCGTGACAGGGATGAGCGCATGTGTGTGTGCATAGTCTTGATG
>JAXIVH010000030.1:1488448-1493448 GCA_036785325.1 Urophycis tenuis | reverse complement strand
ACAGCCGCTAACGCCGGTTGACAGCAGAAAATGGCCGACTGCACGGCGCCGCTAAAGCGAAGCCGCCTCCCCCCGGAACGCCACGATCACCGCCATTTAAGAGAGCTGCCACTTAAGGGGGTGGGGGGGGGGGGGTTTCCATAGCCACCGCCCCCCCCCATGGTTCACAGGGGGGCATAGAGGCTGTGGGTGGCCGACGCGGCCACAGGGCAAAGGCAGTCAGGGAATCGCACTCGTCAGACGTCGGGTGAACGTCAGAGGCGCTCGGATGGCCTCGCATCGACACGGGAGGGATTCAGATGACGGATGGGTCAGAGAGTGTGTGTGCGTGTGTGTGTGTGCGTGTGTGTGTGTGTGCGCGAGTGTGTGCGCATGGGTTCTCTGCATTATTGTTTCTTCTTCTTTACGTTGGCGCATCGCTTTACATTTCCTCTTGTGGAGCAGGCTTCCCTTTCACTCACGCAGCATTCCCGCAGTCCCATCATGCACTGCTCTCGCTGGTACCATTTTGCCGCAGCTGCTGCATCAGTGCTGTGTGTGTGTGTGTGTGTGTGTGGACATTGCCGCGAGCGTGTGTGTGTGTGTGTGTGTGTGTGCGCGTGTGTGTGTTTTTAGTGTCGCTTATTTTAATTTCCTTCAAATCGATGGACCATCATTTTGACGGAGTGTTGGGTTTGTAGCCCGGTCATCATTCTCACTGTGGGATGCTGTGATGGCTTCCCATCGTGTTCGCTGTTTTAACTCCCATAATGCTTTGCGTGCTAACGCCCCCATAATTCATCTGGTTTAATCTGCTGTTCCTTCCCCCTTCGTCTTCCGCTCTCCTCCCCCCCTCCTCCTCCTCCCCCCCCCCCCCCTTCCTCCCAACCAATGGGCTTAATGGCTCAGGATCTCAGTCTGCTGCCCCCATTGGTGGTAAGATGACAACGCTTCTTTTCCTTTACCCACCTTTTATTCTCTCCGTGCCCATCCTCTGTTCCACCTCAACTCCTCCCCCTCACCTGCGTCCCAGACTTTTCACTACTGGCCCCTCCCACTCTGGCTGAGGCATGCTGGGACTTGTAGGCAATCACTGTTGACATAGCCGCTGTACGACATAAGTTAAGTTAAGCACACTGCTTTTTGAAGGCTTTGAGTTACTGCACTACCTTTGTCCTGCCCGCCTGTTTTTTGAGGTTTGGATCAACGTTCAAAGACACGTGAAAGCTACGAATTATGAAAGCCAATGCAAAGCTACTGAGAGGATGGTTGGACACAGTTAGTGAAATTGAATGGTATCATTATACATGTAATTATTTTGTGTAAATATATTTTTGTATATAATGTTAAGATTCCCTCCATGGCTGCTTTTATTTTCAGTACAAATTTTTTTGGTTATGAATAATTGGGTTATTTTCTTTTCTTTTTTATATATATATATTTTGGCCAATGTTGAGTGGGAGTTTTTCTGTTCAGATTTCAAAAATAGGCTAGTTTATGTTTGTAGAATGTTTAGCCAGATGTGCTTCAAAACACCTGTGGTGACATTAGATGTTCATATATAGATGTGTGTGTGTGTGTGTGTGGTGCCCTAGTTTTTGCCAAGTTTCCGTTGGTTCTGGTGCAGCTGTAGACTACTCCCGGTGCGTGTTCGGGGCACGCGTGCTTGTCCTCCACCGGTCT
Source organism: Urophycis tenuis (assembly GCA_036785325.1). Taxonomy (NCBI): domain Eukaryota; kingdom Metazoa; phylum Chordata; class Actinopteri; order Gadiformes; family Phycidae; genus Urophycis; species Urophycis tenuis. The sequence goes on along the minus strand of JAXIVH010000030.1, from coordinate 1,491,786 downwards.
GTCCGGACGGTTCCCACAGCTCCACCTCTTCGTCCATAACCGCTTCCGTAACCAAGCAACTCACCGATATACAGTAACAACCGTATTTTGCAAGTGTTGTTGCCTCCATCTCGCCACCGAGATCCCGTGGGGCAGAAGTGTGGGGCAGCCAGAGGCACTGAACCGCACTGACTCCATCCTCCTAACATCCCACCACTTCTCCTCCCATGAATCCTCCTCCTCCTCCTGTATCCTTTTTTAGCTCGTGTGTCACAGCATCACCTGTAAGACGACAATGGCACGTTTAGACCCACGCGTTTTAAACAGTGTGGATTGCGTTTTTTTTTCTTCTTCTGCTGTGACTCTCGTCTAAAAGTGACGACGGGTTCTCCGATGTCGACAGCGGAGAACCGCGCCGTCACATGCCCCCGGCCCGCCACCTGCCCGTGCCTCCTTAAGTCGATTGGGGGCGGGGCTTTAAGGACTCACTGGCGGCTGCCTCGGCCAATCGCGTGACAGATCGGCGCTGTGAAACTCTTCAGGACCTCCGGTGCTCTTCACTGACTCTTGGTCTACCTCTCTCTCTCTCTCTCTCTCTCTCTCTGTGTGTTTCCTCCGTTCTCCTGCGTGCAGCGGGCAGCCGCAGCGGGTCCCCCGGCCGGGTGCTCACCAGCACGGCCCTCAGCACCATGAGCTCCGGGGCCCAGAGGGTGCTGGCCGGGGCCGGCGGGGCCACGGGGCCCGGACACAGACGCAGCCGCATCCCTCGCAGCCAGGGCTGCTCCAGAGACTCCTCGCCCACCCGCCTGTCTGTCGGTGAGGACACACGCACACACCCAGGCACGCACGCACGCGCACACACACGAACACACATGTACGCACACGTACAGGCACACACACACACACACACGTACACACACGCACACACGTACACACACAGGCACACGCACACACCCAGGCACGCACGCACGCGCACACACACAGGCACACACACGAACACACATGTACGCACACGTACAGGCACACACACACACGTACACACACGCACACATGCACACGCACGCACACACACAACGCCGCACGTACACACACACACGTACACACACACACACACACACACACACACACACACGGTCCAGACCTGTGCAATGAGCAGAGTCTTAGTTTTGTTTTTTGTCTGGTATGTTTTCATGTTTCCAACTTTAAAAACGATTACAGATACACAGAGAAATGGGGACACTCATATGGCGATGTTTTTTTTGTTGTCAAGTTCGCCCCTCGACCCCTGCAATGAACATCGTGGTACACATGTCCTGATGTGTGTTAGGACATTGCGAGGAGGTTTTTGAGCCGTGTAGCACATATTCCTCTGCAGGGAAGCGTCAGTATTTCAGGTGTTTTTTTCCCCCCCCCCCCATCAGCCTCTTCTTCCAGCCTTTCGTCAGAGTTTGGTTCCTGCTGGTGTTTTTTTAATTGGTTGTGAGCGTGATTGATGGCGCCGTGATTGCATTTTGCTTCTAACCCAGTGGTTCCCCACCCCGGGGTTGGGCCCCCCATTCAGAGGCGCCTGATATACATACAGGGGGCCCCCCGGGAGAATTCTGACACGAGATAATCGATAGTTGAGGATCCCTTTTTCTCAAAGCTGTTTTTTTTTTCGGTCACGGCCTAAAAAGGCTGGGAACCACTGCTCTAACCTTTGGCTGCTCTGTGGATGGAGTTCTGAGCGTCGCATCACGTTGCATTGATCGTATTGATCGCATTGATTGCCTTGATTGCCTTGATTGCCTCACAGTGCAAAGTGTTCTATACTGTCGTGTGCCTAGAGGCCGAAGAAAAGCCCTCCAAACACATGCACTGTACGTAAACACAAACGGTCAACCTCAACTCGGGACCTCACCTCTCTCCACCCCCACCCCCCCCCCCCCCCCCCTCCCTCCCTCTCCTCTCCTGTCCTGGTTGCTATTCTCTCTCCTCTCCTCCCCTTCCTCCTCCCCCCCCCCCCACCCTGTACTCTAGCTCCCTCCAGCATTAGTTCCATCTACAACGGAGCGAGCAGAGGAGGTAAGACCCCCCCCCCCCCCCCCCTCCCCCGCCCTCTCCTCATCTCTCCTCCTCACACGCGCATTTACTCTCATCGTCCAATCATCGTCCGCCTCTCTGGCGCCGCTCCGCCCCCCCCCCTTCCCTCCTCGACCACCTCCCCCTCCTCGCCAGCCCCGCTCCCGCCGACTCCAACTCCCAGAGTCCTCTCTTTCTGCTCTCGGCCGGTCGCTCTGACCGCCTGCCTGTTGTTGTCACGGTGATTGTGGTTCCCATGGTGATCCTTGGCTCCTCGGTACTCCCTGTGTTATTTATGTAGGTCTGCATGCCAGGAGCATCTCCTCCCCTCCCCCTGTCCTCCCCCTCCGTCTGAGCTAACCTCTCAGCTCTCGGCTTGATCCTTGACGAGGGAAAGGATAGGCTGTGATTAATCTTGATTGGCTGGGCAGTTGCTAATATTGGCCAATTAACAATCAGATTAATTGTGTTGTGATGTGGTAAAAGTGCGAATCGACCCCTCCCCCTCCCCCACCCCCCCACGACCCCCAGCCCCCTCCCCCCTCCCATCTTCTCTCCCTGTGATCTATAAAGCTCATCTTCAATCACTTCCTCTTTCATTCTGCATGTCATGTTTTGCATGAGAGAGATGGTGTGTGTGTGTGTGTGTGTGTGTGTGTGTGTGTGTGTGTGTGTGTGTGTGTGTGTGTGTGTGTGTGTGTGTGTGTGTGTGTGTGTGTGTGTGTGTGTGTGTGTGTGTGTGTGTGTGTGTGTGTGTGTGTGTGTGTGTGAATATGGTATTGTTGTTTATATATGTATTGTATATGTATATTTCCGAGTCCAGAGTTCATGTGCTCCTGGTTGGGGGCGTGTCTCAGTGGTTCAGTGTGACCTCCGGGACAAGGAGAGGTCACAAGGAGAGCTCACCTGAACTATTGGGACGCGCCCCAGCAACCGCTCGGTTGGGGCTCACAGTCTCTGTCAGCTGATCTCCTGTCACTTGATCTCCTGTCACTTTGTCACTCTGGCCTCTATTCTCTCTCTCTGTCTCTCTCTCTCTCTCTCTCCCTCTCTGTTGTATATGGACCCCCCCCCCCCCCCCACCCCCTTGTCCTCCTCCACTTTTCTCTCTCTCGTCCCTGTTCCTATGTCGTCTCTTGTCCTTTCTCTCCCCCCACCACTTACCCGCCGTAACAACCCCACCCACCCAAACCACACCTCCCTCCCCACCCATCCCTCCCGGCACATGGTTCGACCCCCGGGGGGCCTTTAGCCCGGGGCAGTCGCATCCCTCGGCCCAGTATGAGTCAGGGTTGCAG
>JAXIVH010000030.1:1463448-1483448 GCA_036785325.1 Urophycis tenuis | reverse complement strand
GGAAAAACAGTTCTAAATCAGCCTCAAATTGATTGGATATACAATCTCACAGCAACCCACATGTGTGCATCCATACACACGTGCAAACACACACACACACACACACAGGCATGGCAAGTTTGCAACAGACTAGTCTCTTAACGGCATGCCAGGCCTGAGTTTGCGTGCGACTTCCTCACTCTCGGTGTGCCGTCCAGCTGGGATTGACCCCTGACCCCACCAACCCACTCCCCCCCCCCCCCCCCCCACCCTTGCCACCCCCGTTGCGTTACGTCAGCCTCAAGATGCGTGCGCCCCCCCCCCCCCCCCCCCCCCCCACACACACACACACACACACACACACACACACACACACACACACTCTGATGTAAACACACATGCACTCACACTGGCTTCACAAATTAAAAGTTCCCTCCTCGTTTTGTGCCGACCTCCCTCACTAGTTGTAGACACGCCTTTACTTTGTGGGTCCGGATCCCTCCCCCCCCCCCCCCACGCAGTGCCGATGTTCCACATTTTGGCTGTGGCTTCCTCACTAACCTGCTGCGGTTCCCCCCCCTCTCTAACTCCGCCTCTTTCCATGGGGGACACGCCCACCCTTCCCCACCTACACACACACACACCGCACAGCTCTTCGTTCTTCTCCTGTCCCCCCCCACACACACACACACTCCAGTGTATGAGGACGCCCCCCCCCCCCCCCCCCATCCCCCTTTTCCCCCCCGTTTCCCTCTTCGGTTGACGTGAGGATTTGGTGAATTTCAGCGAGACTCCGGCAGAACGTACGGAACGGCAGAATCCGGTATAAGCTCTGCTTCCTTCAAGGTACACCTCACCATGACTCCTCCTCTTCCTCTGTCCTTTTTGTTTTTTTCACCCCTCCTCCTCTCATCCCTCATTCACCACCTTTTCTTCCATCGTGTGGTGCTCCAAAGCCACAGAGTGTGTTCGTTTCGTTTTTTCTCTCGCTTGAGGTTTGAACGGTCCGGAAAACCTGGAGGACGGTCGTTTTGCGGACTGTGACGTGACCGAATACAATGTGATGCTTGCTTTTTTGTCTCTGCTCATTCATGATCCTTGTTGTTGTTGTTTGACTGACTCTGTCTTCTCTCTCCTCCCCTGTCATGCCGCCGGGTCCCGGAACTCTCTGTAGAGAGTAAGTGTGGCAGTCGGCTGTTTACTCTCTGCATCCATGATCTCGATTTTTCCCGAGCGATTTTGCGCGCCGTCAACGCGGGCGACTGACTCACTAATCCGACCAATCAGCACGCAGAATGTTTTTTAAAGGTGCACAGAGCCAGAGTTGCTTTTCCACGGGTGGCCATGACTGTTGGCAGACGGGCAAAATGACCTTTTGAGGGGCATGGGGGGAGTGTCCCTTTTAATTAAACGCCAGACGCACAGGAGCTAGAAGGCTCAAGTCAATGCAAGGGTGGTTACAAATGTGTGTGTTAAACCTGCATTGAGATGCCCCTGTTTGTATGCACACGAATGTCCCAGACATTCACACACTACGTAATCCAGTGTTGTTCCCAAGAACATTGCGATTTGCATACGAACAGGGTCGTTATGATTGCGTGAAATAGATTTTTCAGTGAGCATTCATCTACTGAGAGTTGATTACGTTTGCAGATTTTTCCTCATAAATCTCATGCAATTGTGGCTTGATTTGCGGTGAGGATCTGAAGTTCCATTCCAAGTCCACAGAGCAGCCAGCCCCATGCTGTGGCTAGGGCACGGCAACCCATCCCAGTGGCTCGCGGTGCAATCTGCCCTCCGCGCCAATGGAAAAGTGACACTGGCCTACTTAATTGCGTTTGATCGATGGTGTGAAAAAACACCCTGCCTTGCCTCTTAATGAGTTAGTTGGTTGAGCGGTTGGTGACACGAGTCGGTTGAGGATGAGGTCAAATGGGTGATGACTAACATGGGCCAGCACTAATACCACCCTCACCCTTCTATTGTACTGCATCTGCTGCACCATGCATGACTGGGTCCGTGTGTGCATATGAACGTGCGTGACGATTTTCCAACAAAATCTGAATATAATCTACAAAAATACCCAGAAATCCCTGTGTGTGTTGGTGTGTGAATTTGTTTTCTGATCCCGGGTTTCCTATGCGCTTGTGTGTGTGTGTGTGTGTGTGTGTGTGTAACACCTTGCTCTCCCCCCTGCGCCTCTCTCTGCAGGTGTTCAGCATGTTCCTTGAGACCCTGGTGGACTTCATCGTGGTCCACAAGGAGGACCTGCAGGACTGGCTGTTCGTCCTGCTCACCCAGCTGCTGAAGAAGATGGGCGCCGACCTGCTGGGCTCGGTCCAGGCCAAGGTCCAGCGGGCCCTGGACATCACGCGGTGAGTCCTGAGACCGCGGGTCGCCGTCCGGTCGGACCCTCGGAGCACTCTGGGGGGGGGGGGGACTCCCAGTGAGCGGTGATTCCGGTGTGCTCCGGAGTGTTTAGAAGGGTGTGGTCTGGTCCCCACTGGAGCACACTGATGGGTCTGATGGATACAGAGAGGAGAAGAGGAGAAACCCTGCTCTTGGATTGACCACAACACACTTAGACCACACGCACACACAGACTAATTTTACTATTTAGAAGAAGAATTAGAAGAATTACTCATTTGATCCCGTTAGGGAAATTTGGTCTTCTGCATTTAACCCAATCGTGAATTAGTGACACACTCAGAACACAGTGATGGTGAAGCACACACTTAAACCCGATGCAGTGAGCTGCCTGCAACAGCGGCGCTCGGGGAGCAGTGAGGGGTTAGGTGCCTTGCTCAAGGGCACTTCAGCCGTGCGCACTGGTCGGGGTTCGAACCGGCCACCCTCCGGTTACAAATCCGAAGCCCTAACCAGTAGGCCGCGGCTGCCCCAAATTTATTATTATTTTTATTTAGTCCTTCAGCAGGTGCTATTTTCTATGCTACTGGCATTGACATTGAAATTTACATGAATTGAGAGGCGTTTTATTTAAAAAAAATAATAGTAATATATTTAGACGTTCGGCCTCTTGCTCAAGGTTGCAGGCACTGGGCATCGAACCCAGTCCCTTTTGGTCCGCAGTCAGAACACCTTCAGCTCATACACTATCCTGCCCCTTCAGACGCAACACACTGCAGAGTGTGTTGGGTGCGAGTGCCGATCCAGACCTCTCCTCCCCCCTTACTCTGTCCTCATAGTAGTGGTTAGGCTACTGGACTCCCAGCTGAAGGGGTTCTGGGTTTGAAGCCCATTCTCTACCTTCAGGTAACCTTAGGTAGGCACCTGCTCATGAATGACGATGGTAGATGGTAAATGGTGAGAAGCTGAATGCTAGTAGTTGTGATTACAGCGAAGCACAGCTATCGTCAACGTCGGCTTTGCATTGTCGCCCCCCTCTCCGCAGCGAGTCCTTCGCCAACGACCTGCAGTTCACCATCCTCATGAGGTTCACCGTGGACCAGACCCAGACCCCGAACCTCAAGGTACGACCCCTGACCCCCAACCCCTGACCCCCACCCCGACCACGGTGTGTGGATGAGATGAAATGCCGCGGCGCGCTGGCGTGTGCATTTGCGTACGCAAATGTGTGAATGAAAGGCTGTTGAGAACGGGAGGATGAATTTGGGATGGGAGGGGCTGATCTGCGGCTGGACACCCGGTACTCACGGTAACTGTTACACCTTGTATGACCTCCCGCCTGCCCATTCTACTACATGCCTCAAAATCCCAGGCCGTGATTCGCTGGCGAGTGACATGTGACGCCAATACGCTTTACTTTCGGCTTTTCCTTGCTGAGGCTGAGCCCCCGCTCCGCCAAGCTCTCCTCCCACACCCCCTACACCACCCTCTCCATCCTTTCCTTCCAACGAGACACCCTGTCTCCTCTCCCCATCTCTCCTCCCACCTCACTCCCTCCATTGTCCTGCTCCTCTGCCCACTAACTCCAGAGCGCCGCTCTTCCTGCCAGCCGTGCGCGCGGAGGCTTTCTATCGCCCTCTGAGAGGCCCTCCTCCCCCCCTCCTCCCCCCTCCTTCCCCCCAATAACCTCACAACTGAATCCCACCTCTCCCTGCTCCAGTTGTGTGTAACGCTCCCTCAACCCTGGTGCTGTCTGTCTCTCTCTCTCTCTGTTGCTCTCTATCTGGCTCTTTCTTTCTCGCTCACTGTATTGCTCTCATTCTCTTTCTCTCTTTCTCTCTCTTTCTCTCTCTCTCCCTCTCTTTCTCACCTGCTCTCTCACTCACTCTATTGCTCTCACCGTCCCTCTCTCTCACCCTCTGCCTTTCACTCTACTTCTCTCTCGGTCTCTGTCTCCCTCTGTCTGCCTCCACCGCCACCAGCCCTCCCAGTACCCCCGCCCCTCCCTCCCTAAGCCCCGCCCCTCCCTCCCTCCGTCAGTTGATTGACGCGGTCCTCTGCTCTCTCTCTCTGAAGCCTGGCCGGAGCTCGTGTTGCGGGCGAGGCAGGGCCCGGGCCGGGGTTAAATTGTTCCCCCCCAGAGTGCGCCGCCACGCCTGCTCTCTAGACGAGCAGGCCGCAGCCTGGAACCAATCCTCCCAGGTCAGTGCGCTCCAGGGGGGAGCAATTCAGTGGCGCACCAGGCTCAGGAACGCATTATGATTTTTGTTATTTTTGGAGCGTTTTCTTTTACTTTAGTTCCTTTTTTTTTTTTTTTTTTTACAAAAAGGCCGGCAAAAGAAACGGGCAAGCGAGAGAGAGAGATGGGAGAGAACGCAGCTTTTGACCTCTGACATCCGCCACGTTTCTTTGATCCATTTGTGTTTCTTCCATGGCTTCCTTCTTTTTAAAGCATGTTTTCCACGTGTGACCTTTGACCTTTACCCCCTTGCTCCGCCCCCGACTCACCGTTATGATTTTCCCAAGCAGGAGTGCATCGCTTCCTTCCACCTGGCCATTTCATTTCCCAGCTCCACCGCCAGTCGACGCCCCCATCCTGCCACGCCCAGCCTGTGACTTACAGTGTGCATCGCTTTACTTCTCCTTATCAGAGCAGTCAACATACCTCAGCTTTAATTGTGTGTGTGTGTGTCTCTGCGTGTGTGCGTGTGTGTCTCTGGTTGTGTGTGTGTGCGTGCGTCTCTCTCTCTGCAGGTGAAGGTGGCCATCCTGAAGTACATCGAGACGCTGACGCTGCAGATGGAGGCGCCGGACTTTGTGAACCTCAGCGAGACGCGCCTGGCCGTCTCCCGCATCATCACCTGGACCACGGAGCCCAAGAGCTCCGAAGTCCGGAAGGTACCGGCCCTCATCATCATCATCATCATCACACTAATGCACGCTGTTCATATTGAGCTTTACCAGAAACGAAAGACACTTTACGAGGGCAAATAACTATAAAATGTTTATTGCTGTATTTTGTGTTGCCCGAGTACCTAGACAAGTGCAATACATATACTATTATTTCAGGACAACTGATGCAGTGTGTGTCTGTGTGTCTGTGTGTGTGTGTGTGTCTGTGTGTCTGTGTGTGTGTGTCTGTGTGTCTGTGTGTGTGCGTGTGCGTGTGCGTGTGCGTGTGCCAGGCGGCCCAGGCGGTGCTGATCTCTCTGTTCCAGCTCAACACCCCAGAGTTCACCATGCTGCTGGCAGCACTGCCCAAGACCTTCCAGGACGGCGCCACCAAGCTGCTGCAGAACCACCTGAGGAACACGGGCAATGCTGCCCAGGTGAGACACACACAGAGATACACACACACTGACACACACACACACACACACACACACACACACACACACACACACACACACACACACACCTCAGAGATACACACACACACTGACACACACACACCTCAGAGATACACACTGACACACACACACCTCAGAGATACACACTGACACACACACACACAGATACACACTGACACGTGCACACACACACACACAAACACACACAGATACACACTGACACGCACACACACCTCATAGATACACACTGACACACACACACAGATACACACTGACACACACACACACACCTCAGAAATACACACTGACACACACACACCTCAGAGATACACACTGACATGCACACACTGACACACACACACCTCAGAGATACACACTGACACGCACACACCTCAGACATACACACTGACACGCACACACACACACACACACACACACACACACACACTGATATACACACACACACACCTCAGAGGTACACACTGACACACACACACACACACACAGATTCAGACTGACACACACACACATACACTGACACACACACACACCTCAGAGGTACACACTGACACACACACACACACACACACACACACACACCCTCACCTGTGTTCCTGTGTACATCACCTGACCCGCTGACTCATTTCCCCAGGCAACAATGGGCAGCCCCCTGACCCGCCACACCCCCCGCTCCCCGGCCAGCTGGTCTAGCCCGCTCACCTCCCCCACCAACACCTCCCACCAGAACACGCCGTCGCCCAGGTAACGCACACACACACACACACACACTACATCTGGTACCCAACAGCCCTCATCATTCCAGAATCTCGTTTAGAAAGCGCTGGCCCTCTGCTACAGAGACGAGATATTCGTGGGTTTGTTTTGATGACGTTGTGGTGTTCTGTCACAAGCGTGTTACGACCAAGCGTGTGTTGTGTTGTCTCGTGTTGTACACGGCCTGCCTTTTGTTTCGCCTTGTGCTCCATTGTCTCTCTCGCTGCACTCGGTTTGGCCTCCTTTTTGCGGCCCTGTTTTCATCTCTTATTGTCACAAAAGCCAGATGAGGGACTGCGTTGGCAAATTGCACCGTGAACACTGTGATACTACAGTGTGATTGTATACCAGCAATGGTTAATCTAGCAATTGAAATGCTTGAAACTTGTTCTGGTGACTTTCTTACTGTATTAGCAAGCAATGAAATGTTTCACCTTCCTATGACAAATATACTCTTTGTAAGTAGCTTTGGATAAAAGCGTCTGCCAAATGCCCTAAATATAAATATACTTACAGCTGTTACGTTGTCTCTGTACACTGTATCCCTCCCTATCAAATAAACCAGGAATAAATCACTGGGGATGAAGTGGGATGGTGTGTTAATGATTATTGAGGGGAAATTCCGCACACATCTGAAAGATTGTCTGTTCTTGGCTCCAACATCCACACGTTTACACACACACTCCACATTGACCTCAGATAGTACAAACAAAATCAGATCTTTTTCCCCCCCGCTCATATTGGAAAGTATAAATAGCTGTGTTTGTTTCTCCTCGCAGTGCGTTCGACTACGACACGGAGAACATGAACTCTGAAGACATCTACAGCTCCCTGAAGGGCGTGACCGAAGCCATCCAGAACTTCAGCGTGCGCAGCCAAGAGGACATGAACGAGCCAATCCGGCGACGGGAGGGAGAGGAGGTGGGTGGAGCCATGAGGACGGCCCCCTATTAAGCACCTTTCAGTTCACACGCACATCATTAAGGGAAACGGTACACCAGTGTCATCGGTCCACAGATTGCTAGGTTCTTATTGGGCCGCTGTGATATTCATATCAAACTTGGCCGGATTTTGTCAATCCATCCCTCGCCGTTGCCATTAATTAGCAGTGGCACCGGTACGCTGCCCTGGGGGACTTCCGTTCTCAAGCAGCTGTTAGCATAAACAGGGATTAAGCGCAGCCCGGGCTGCAGTTCGGCTCGCCGGAGAGAAGGGATACAAAGGCCTACGCTCCGGGGCCGAGCGGCGTGTTGACAGTGGGCATACTCCGCCCGTAACTCAAGTGTGAGGACCGGAACACCTTTTCAAAGTAAACACTTTTAATCTCCCGACCATTCTCACCCGGGAGGGATTCTTCTGTAACGGAAGACCCTCGCCACGAACGCCAACCCCCACCCCTGCCCGGCCCACCCCCTCCCCGACACTGTATATGTCCCCAGTACGGGGTCGTGACCTTCTCGCGCCGGGGCTGAAATCCAACCAGCCGGCCTGTCATCGCCCCCCCCCCCCCCCTGGGGCCGAGTCGGGCGCACCTGACTCGCCAGACAGCCAAACAGGAGGGCGGGGCTTCAAACGCAAATATCAACGTTGGGGGGGCGGGCGGGCATCAGTGGCCCCGTTGCCCCCGTCCGTCTATCTCGGTTTCTCCTCTCCGGGCGGGTTGACGTCACGTTTGGGTGAACTCAATCCTGCTGAGCGGCTGGTAAATACACTCCGAGTCAGGGCCTTGGCAGGAGGAACCCACCTCGTCCCCTCCTTCTGCTCCATGCAGACCCTGCAGGCTTATGTAACCTTGGCCGTGCCAGTTGGACATTGCAAGCAGGTTCGCAGGGACATGTGTATCTGTCACCAGCAAGATATACAGTTTTCCCCTGGAAACCTTTTGGCAGGGACGCTGCGTGTCTAATGCCACGACTGACATCTATGCATGTTCTTCTTGAGCCTCCGTTGGGGAGGAAGGGCCCTTCAGGGGGGTGTTGGCCGCGCTGGGAGAACCAAACATGGATTTGTTCACCAGATGGTAGATGACACCAGGCTGAGGAGCAGGAGAGTACAGTGGCCTGGGTTTTTTACTCCCAGACAAACGGTACTGGCTTTGATCCCCAAAGTCTGCAGTCCACCTTGTAGGCATCGTTGATCTTGGTCCCTGGAACTCAAAACATTTTCCGACACCCCCCCAAAAATATATTGAAATAAATTGCATTAAAAGTATGAACATTAGTCAACTATCTCCTTAACTGATGACTGAAGAGTCATTTAAGAAAGTCTTCAGTCTGAGGCAGCCTGATGAACCTCTGTATCCAAGAACTTAGTGGTAAAACACCACTGATAAATGTGTGTTTTTTGCATGAACTAAATAATAACAACAATACCCCAGGAGCTGGGGTTGAAACAACCCAACCCACCTCTTAGGAGTCTGCAGGCCTGCTCCTGTTGTTGTTGTAATGCGTGCCTCTGACCACCAGGGCGGCAGCGGACCGGAGGGCCGGGCGGCAGACAGCGTGGACGGCGGCCGCACGGCGCTGGACAACAAGACGTCCCTCCTCAACACGTCCCTGCTCTCCTCCAGCCCCTGGGGAGCCCGCGACCACTTCTCCGACTCGCCCTTCAAACACAGCCTGAAGGACAGCAGCATAGACGACTCGGTGCAGCACGCGGATGGTACAGACGCGCACGCAACCGCACGCACAAACACGCACACATGCACACACACACATGCGCACACACACACACACACACACATGCACACGCCCAAACGCATAGACGCCCACACACACACACACAATCAGACGCACAAACAATCAGATACACACACGAGTATTTTCATACACACAGTTACGTTATGGGGCAGCAATGTAACGCAGGTGAGGTGAACGTGGGAGGTTCACTTAACTGACTGAAGCGTGGACCAGTATAATCCCAAAGCGGCGTGTGCATGCTTGATAACTTGGTTGTTGGTTACTTTGGTCATGCTGATAAAACATTGTTTGCGGTTTGATGTTTAACGTTGTCTGCTTGACAGTATCCGACGCTATATCCTGGTAAATGTTTTAAAATTGGCACTTTAATCGCTCTTTGTAATTTGGCACTTTGATCGCTCTTTGTAACTTGGCACTTAGTCAGAGATGTTGTATACTAGCAATGGTTGACCTAGCAACTGAAATGCTTGTAACTTGTTCTGGTGACTTTCTTACTGTATTAGCAGCAATGAAATGTTTCACCTTCTTATGACAAATCTACTCTTTGTAAGTTGCTTTGGATAAAAGCGTCTGCTAAATGTAAATGCAAATGTAAATTGTAGCGTCGCTTTACATGGGTAATGGTTTTCTATGCTCAGTTTTGCACTTGTGGATTGGGCTATTGGTTTAATGTGTAGCATTGACATTGATGTACATTTGGTTTAAGTGATTGACTTGGCTAATTTATGGCAATGCAATGTGGCTTGTGTGTGGGAGTGCAATGTTTACTGTATGTTTAATGTTTAATGTGCAATGTTGCTTGTGTGGGGAATTGTTGCATTTCTGCAATTGTCGCATATTCAGTATAAACACTAATTATATTATACTATATTATTATAAAACTAAATACTGACTATATTGTAATTTATATTTGTATATTCAGAATTTATGGTATATTATGTATGTGGCTATCAATATTGTGGTTTACACCGTAGCCTTTCTATTCTACAGGTTTATAACCTGTTATTTGTGGACTAAAAAAACTGTATAAGGAAAATCAAACAAAGTAAATAAAAAACCACAACGAGTTAAAAGACACAGCGCACCCGCCCGCCAGCCGCGTCTTGTTCCACCGGTCTGTTTGCCGGGCTGACGTCTCTGTCCTGTCTCTTGTCTCCCACCCATCCCTCTCCCCCTTCATCCCCACCAACAGACAGCGGCAGCCTGGACCAGTCGGAGCTGGTGGCGGAGCTGCTGAAGGAGCTGTCCAATCACAACGAGCGCGTGGAGGAGCGCAAGGCGGCGCTGTGCGAGCTGCTGAGGCTGATCCGCGAGAACACGCTGCAGGTGTGGGACGAGCACTTCAAGACCATCCTGCTGCTGCTGCTGGAGACCCTGGGAGACAGAGAGGTGAGCGGGGAACGGCCACTGACTCTCACTGACACACACGCACACACGTACACGCACACACGCACACGTACGCACACACACACACACACACACTGTCCACTCTCTTATTCACACTTTTGCGCACTCTCATTCATTCACAATGCTGACCCACACTTGCACAGAAACCCACTCTCATTCACTCACCCTCATGCTCGAACTCACTCACTCACTTACTTCCTCACTTACACACACATTCACCCACCCACACAGTCACACACACTTGTCACACTGGCTCACTTATTCATTCATTCACACTTTAACTCTCCCTCACATACACACATGCATGCACTCTTAATTCTACTGAGGTGCTAACCAATTCGTGTGTGTGTGCGTGTGTGTGCGCGTGTGTGTGTGTGTGCGTGCGTGTGTGTGTGCGTGTGTGTCAGCATGTGATCCGGGCCCTAGCCCTCCGGGTGCTGAGGGAGATCCTGGGCAAGCAGCCGTGGAGGTTCAAGAACTACGCTGAGCTCACCATCATGAAGGCCCTGGAGGCACACAAGGACCCGCACAAGGAGGTACGGTGGACACCGTCGTGCGACCTTTACTCACCCCTCCAGTCACTCACAAGTGTTTGTCTCGGTCCGATATTGACGGTGAGCTTTGGTCGCCTGTGAGCTGCTTTGGCTGAAGGTGTGCTGAAATGGAAATGAGTAACGGACGCCAAACAAGCAAATGCACCAATGTTGGCTCGGGATCCAAAGTTTACACTTGTTGTTTTTTAAGTGAGCTCTGACTACATCTAATTACACATGGGTGTGTCTGTGCGTTTCCATGTCCGTCTGTCTGTCTGTCCGTTTCCATGTCTGTCTGTCTGTCTGTCTGTCCGTTTCCATGTCTGTCTGTCTGTCTGTCCGTTTCCATGTCTGTCTGTCTGTCCGTTTCCATGTCTGTCTGTCTGTCCGTTTCCATGTCTGTCTGTCTGTCTGTCCGTTTCCATGTCTGTCTGTCTGTCTGTCCGTTTCCATGTCTGTCTGTCTGTCCGTTTCCATGTCCGTCTGTCTGTCTGTCTGTCCGATTCCATGTCCGTCTGTCTGTCCGTTTCCATGTCTGTCTGTCTGTCTTGCCCGTCCGGCTGGGTCATGTCCCCAGGTGGTGCGTGCGGCGGAGGAGACGGCGGCCATGTTGGCTCTGTCCATCAGCCCGGACCAGTGCGTCAAGGTGCTGTGTCCCATCATCCAGTCGGCGGAGTACCCCATCAACCTGGCGGCCATCAAGATGCAGACCAAGGTGATCGAGAGGGTGCCCCCCGAGGGCCTGGGCGCCCTGCTGCCCGAGATCGTCCCGGGGCTGATACAGGTGAGCCGCGGTCGTCAAGGGAAACGGGGCGGGGCCAAGGGGTATGCTAGGTCACCCATAATGCATTGCGTTCTGTGTTGCGTATGAACCAGATCACGCAGTAGTAGGCAGACTTAGTAGGGTGTCGGACTCTGAGGTTGAGCTGAAAGGTACTGGCTTTGATCCCTGACAGCCACAGCTATCTCTGAGCCAACTATAACCTGACCCTCACCCGCTCCATAATTTAGTTTTCCTGAATTTACGGTTATTTACTTTGGCAAAATATGTCCTCTAAATGAATAGTAAATAATATTGTCGAGATAGTGATTTCCAGGTCAGGATTCTAAATGAATGCATTGGCCCCTGTGGTGTGTGTGATGTTCAGAGGAGAAAAGGCTGGATCACAGGGCAACGTTGACCCAATTTGGTAAACCCCCGTTCTACCAAACAAACTGCCACGTCTCAAATGTAGTCTCCTCTCCAAAAGAATCCGGGGATTGTTTTGGTTTTGGTCGCGACGAGAGACTACAGTTGTGCTACAGTACAGACGTGTTTCAATTCCCCCCCGGTGTCTGAGCCATGATTAAAAACATGGCGTCCCCCCCCCCCCCTGCTGGGACTCCAGTCTCCAGGGTGCGTCGCGGCTAATGGCTCTCATCTCCTTGAACAGGGCTACGACAACTCTGAGAGCAGCGTGAGGAAGGCGTGCGTGTTCTGCCTGGTGGCCATCTACGCCGTCATCGGGGAGGAGCTCAAGCCCCACCTCAGCCAGCTGTCCAGCAGCAAGGTGTTTGTTTGTCTTTTGTGTCTTCGCCTTCGAACCTTTTTTTTTTCGTATTCGGATGTTCCTTCGTCAGGTAGAAATCGAATCTGGATTCGGTGTTTCAAATGCCGTCCGTTGTGAGAATCGGCAACGCCGACAGATAGAGATTAACTGGTTGTAATGAGGGTTCTCCCCAGGGTTTAGATTTGCATCGTGAGGCAGGTGTGTCCATGGGAATGAGAAGTGGCGGTAGTGGGGGAGGTTAATGGTTTCCCAAGGGTTTTGATAGTGAACATATTTAGCAGCTATTCAGCTATTTTCAATGAACGTTTTCACCAGAACATCGCACAATGGGTATTGAGTGGGTGGTGGGTAATTGGAAGTAGGGCCGGTTCCTCTTCAGAAACCCTTTGGGCCACGCTGTGGAGCGGTACTCGGGACGACGCGTGGAACCCAAAGCCTCCTCTGTCTCAGCAGACGTTCTAATGTGTGTTTTGGTTCTCTCTCTCTCTCTCTCTCTCTCTCTGGCTTCCCTCCTTGTCCTCTCTCACAGCTCAAACTGTTGAATCTGTACATCAAGCGCGCCCAGTCTGGCTCCTCCGGGGAGCCCTCGGCGGAGGGCCTATAGAGGAGACGGCGCCCCCTGGCAGGCCGACCGTGGAACTGCAACTCTGCCCACCGAACACGACGACAACAAAAAAAACAAAAACAGAACAACTTGCACATCACGAACTTAGAGCCCCCCACCGCCACAACATGAGAGCGAGAACCACATCCTCGCACAACCTGCAGAGACGGAATACGCTTACGCCAGACCGACACCCGACCGTCGTTAGTGTTGTTATGCAGCCTCAAAATTACTTTCTTCCATAAATAACATCATGGCCCACACACGCACACCCACACACAAACACACACGCCACCCCCCCCCCACACACACACACACACACACACCAAAAATACAACAATTTAGCCAAACTCCACAACTAGGAGTGGGACATGGGCAGGGCAGTAACACTACGCTGAAGCTGCGGCAGCGCCTGGGACCAGATACACAGGGGTCTGTGCATACGTGTGTGTGTCCGTCTGTGTGTGTGTATGTGTGTATATACACTCCCACTCTCTCCAACGGTGCTGATGAGGTGAAAAGGTACGACACCCCCCCCCCCCTCTCCCCAGCACAAGGCTCATGCTCAGTGGTGGGCCTGGCTGTTCTCGTGTACTCTCAGCATTCACGTAGAGGCGGAGTCCAGTGTATAGGAGGCATCATGTGCTTGGCTATGCATGAGACCCTTTTTTTTTCTGGTTTCGTTTTTTTTTTTTTTTTTTAATAACTTTATCCAGATACAACCTACAGTGAGTACGGCGCTAGCCGGTTGGTGGAGGGGGTGGGGGGGGGGGGGGGTGGGAGGATTTAAATTAACTAATGTCCAGTCCTTTCAGAAAGGTCTGTTCGGTGGACCAATCCGTGGCTGTCACACCCTGGCACAGGGATTGGTCCGCTGCTAGACAGAATGTATGCCGGGATGGGAGGAGCTGTTGACCACATGAAGTATGGCAGGGGCGTGGCCTATCGTCGCATAGCGAGTATGTATCTACATATATGACATTAAAATGGAGCCTCCGATAACTCATTGAGTGAAGTCCCCGTGGAGGTGTGTGTGTGTGTGTGTGTGTGTGTGTGGGGGGGGGGGGGGGGGTGCATGTAGCGCACCAACGTCCATCCTCGTTTTATTTACGTATTTTATTTGTCTTTACCTTCGTGTACCATTCGTTCCCTCTCTTTATGTGATTAACATTCTAGGTTTTATCGTTGTGTTACCCTTGTGATTTACAAGCTGTGCTTACAATTAAATAAAGAACTTGTACAGACCGTGAAAAAGATGATCTCGTCTCTTTTTGATTCCGAGTGAATAATGATTATGTCGCTGGAAATGTTTTCCGTTGATAGAATAGTTATTATATTGTACGTTATTTAAATGTTTATTTGCCAAGATTAATGAAATGCATCTTTGAGGTAGGCCACCCAAGCAACAAAAACACCTGACGTTGTGAAGGTGTCAAATAAATAGCTGTTTTTATAACTTATAATGTGTAGATTTGTACTTTACGTTTCCGTTTGAAGAGACGTTTCGCTCTGCGTAACAGGCGACGGGTTTTTACAACCACACCATCTGGGACATGGGCCTATGTGTTGATGCCCAAAATGGAAACTCATTAAATCGTTTATTATATAGCCGTGGATCTTTATAGTCGACCACGCTATACAGTGTTTGCATGCAAAACTAAATACTACCCCCTGTAGACTAGATAACTTACTACGCAACTCTGGGATCCGACCGTGGGTAATGTTTGACCGCATGGACAAAGACCAGAATTGGAAGGGAAGAAAAAAACAAGTGTTTTGGGGGGTGCTTTTTTTTGTTATTGTTTATTTCGACACGCTTGGCGAGTATCGACTTTTGGACGAGACGCCTGTCGAACATTGAAGGACACGTTTCAGTCCAAGGTTTTGACGCCGAGGCGGACGGCAGCAGGACCGTCTGCACTATGTTGTTGTGGCAGCCGTGCGCCGAGCACTTCACTGACCTGTCCCACCACCGGGGCTCATACGACAACTGCACACGGTAGGCTCAAAACGAACTGTGTGTAGGTCAAATATACAGGCAATGTTTGTTTTTTTTACCCCTAGAATGCAACGCCTACTAACACTCACACCAAATGCATGTTTGTTGTTTAGTTGCGGGTTTTCTTGAGCTGCTAGTGGTTAATGATCAC
This sequence comes from Urophycis tenuis, assembly GCA_036785325.1. Taxonomy (NCBI): domain Eukaryota; kingdom Metazoa; phylum Chordata; class Actinopteri; order Gadiformes; family Phycidae; genus Urophycis; species Urophycis tenuis. The sequence continues at coordinate 1,468,035 of JAXIVH010000030.1, read as the reverse complement.
ACGAAATAATAACGCCTGCAGAACTATTGGTCAAACTTATCTGAGCAATACAGAAGTCCCAGCTCCAAAAGAAAAAAAAGTGCACAATAAATATAACTTGACTATTTAATAATAATTTACGTTTACTTTTTTTATTATTATTAATTTGATTACATTGAAATTATTTATTAGAGTGTCGCAGTAGTGTTTTACGCCATATGCATGTTATTAATAATGTGTCACACTGAGCTGTGAATATTGTGCGTGGCTATCGAATGATGCTGCATATTTCGGAGCATAACGTACGTTGTTGCCTGTGTTATTATGCACGGGCTGCTACGGTACACAGGCAGATGTGCCTCCGCTCTCCAGTTCAACGTTGACGTAATGACGACGGCTCGGAGCTCGTTGATTGGCCAAAGGATATGCACTGGGCACGAGAGCGGGTTTCTGATTGGCTTAGCGCCACCTCTGGCATCCTCCCTGCGGCTGGTCGTGTCGGGAGGCATCATAGGGACACACTGTGTGGTGTGGGAGCCATGTTGATGTTGCCTGATTTTGGAACAACTACTGCACTTTGGATTGTTACCTAGGCGTTTTTCACACAGCCGAGAGCCGCGGTGGTTATTCGAGACGTGCGATGAAAAGCGACGAGCACTGGACGAAAGCGTACCGTAGGATTCCGTGCACCGTTAATTCATAGCAAGTGAAGTTTGCTACGGCAAGTTACATTGTCTCCTCCTAGACAGCCAGCTAGCAACAGCTGCAGCACGGCTACAGGGGGATGCGGTTTAGGGACCTGCTCCCTAAAACGTCGTCACATCAAGGATTTCTTTATTTTTTTCATTTGCAGCTGACTGCCAGCCTGTGTGGGACTTTATGTGTTTCGGGGCAGATCAGCGTTTTGCTACGGTAATGTTAGCTTGCTAACTTGCCCCTTTGTAAAGCTTGCTAGCTGGTAGCTAGTAGGCTGACAATCGGTTTGTCTCACGACTAACGATTTCCTGCTGAGTGTATCCTAACTTCTGGTTACTTTCAGACAGCGCGTCTGTTGTGTGCGACCGTGGACTGTTTAAATGGACATGAAGTAGTCGAACAGTGGGGATATGGCGCTTTATCGATGCTGCATGGTATGCTATCGATTCGCCTGTCCAACTTCCCAAGGCACGGTTAACTGGCTTGTAGCATAACTTTGACGTTCGCCGCACCGTAACTTCGGTTCAGCAGGAAGCTCATTCGGTCGCTATCTGTTGAAATCGCCTCGCCATCAAGCTGGCGGCCCTCCGAGTAGAAGCGGAAGAGAAGGAGCTGGGAGCGATGGCCTGGGTGTTGAAGATGGACGACGCCACCATCGAGTCGGGGCTGGTGCACGACTTTGATGCCAGCCTGTCGGGCATTGGGCAGGAGCTTGGGGCTGGCGCCTACAGTATGAGGTTAGAGAACAGCGCAACATGCATGCACAATTCTCCCAGACCCTTCTATATTCCTGTCTTGTCAAGCAGAGAACACGCGTCACGTACAACTGCGAGGAGGTGGATTAATGTGTACCAATGGCCATCTTTACACGTGTGTGCAATGTGCAGTGGACTCTCTCTGCCATGCATGTTCGTGCCGAACCGGATCGTTTATGTCTGTGGTATTCCCTTTCTTTCCACTGTAGAAGGTCGGCCCTTTGTTTTGGGGATTTGGAATTGGGGGGGGGGGGGGGAACTCGCAGCGGGGTGTCATGATCCAGGATGAAGATTAGTTCCACTACTCCACACACGCACACATGAATACACAGATAGCTTGTGTGCTGCAAGCAGGCAGGCCCCGTGTGCGTGGGAGAAAAGTCATGCATAATACAGGTTGGGGGTGTTGAGTCAAACGGCAGGGCAGAGATACAAGCCTGACACCGACCTGTGTGCCACAATGACTGAAGCAGGAAAGGGCTGCTCGGTGTCCCCACCCCCTCCCCCCCCCCCCCCCCCCCCCACCCCAAAGTGATGACATCATCGGATCCCCCGCCCTCACCCACTGGGAGACCCTGTGGTGTACAAATGGGACGTTTCCTCTGTCAGGGATGATGTGCTTGTTATCAAATCTCAACTAACAGACATGGATTAGGGTTTCTATACTCTCACTCAGGATTCCTACCAATAATGCACCCCAACAGGCCGCCCAATTAAATCATTTTCAATCATGCATGTTCTCATGCATGTTCCCCCAGATTTGTCTCATGAAGTAGATGGTCACATGATCTCTGATCAGCAGCACGGATCACATGGCCGTGAGAGAAAGTGATGTTTTTCTAGCCTTTTGCCCTGTCAGGTGCTTTTAGTTATGTTTAGCTTTTTAGGGTTTTTTTTTTTTGGTAAGGATTCCCAGAAACAGGAGTTTAGCATGCTGTGTGTGTGTGTGTGTGTGTGTGTGTGTGTGTGTGTGTGTGTGTGTGTGTGTGTGTGTGTGTGTGTGTGTGTGTGTGTGTGTGTGTGTGTGTGTGTGTGTGTGTGTGTGTGTGTGTGTGTGTGTGTGTGTGTGTGTGTGTGTGTGTGTGTGTGTGTGTGTGTGTGTGTGTGTGGACAGGACAGGACTTCGGGTTCCCAGGGGGCACAACTGCCTTATCAGCAGCCACCTCACGGAACCCTTGGCATCCGGGGAGTGTTTATCTCGCCGGTGACGTAAAGTCACGCACGTGTCCGGGAGCCAGCAGAGGCTTTGCTCTGGCCGCAGCCTGAGGGACTTGTGTGTGTCTGACAAGAGCTGTATGGCACTGTTTGTTTGGGGGGGGGGAAACCTCCATAATACTATATTCATGTGAAGACAAAATGTAAACAAGTAACACCGAAGCCTCCTTCTGATAACAGGGGAGGGTCGTGTGTATGGCGTGTGTCTGCGTCCTCCTGCAGACATGCGTGTTGGGTTAGCGTGTTGTTGCGTCGCGCCACTTGTTGCTTTGCGTTGCATCGAAGCGTCACGGGCATGGCCCGGGTCAATGCGGGGGGAAAGGCAAATACTGAGACGTGTGCGTGCAGGGGAGAGGCTGCCTGGGGTGAAGGGGTTGGGGGTGGGGGGGGGGGGGGGGGGGGGGGGGGATCATATCAGGGGTGGGGGGGCGAGGGGGTCAGCAGCTGGTGGGTACAGTAGGAACGGAATGTCTCGCTGTCGGTGTCTCCTCCTCAGATTTCAGGAGGAAGATGCAGTTTTCTGAGAGGCACTTCTCCCAACTGCACCCCCACCCCCTCGACTCACCCCCCACCCCCCCCGCCGTGACACAGTGGGTAGTGTGGTAGAGGAGGGGGTTCTGCCCGGCTGTCCTTTCTGTACGTCGGTGTGTTGTGCGGAAGCCGTTGAATGCCGACGACGACGATGCCTTCTCAGATTGGCTGCGTCTTTTGTCTGAGGTCCGTTCTGTGTGTCCCGCCGGTCCATGGGGCGGCGTGGCTCGGGTTCCGCTGCTGTACATAATAGGTGTCCTGTTTTGCGGGCCCCGGCCCCGCAGACCCACGCAGTGCACGGGAGCACGGAACCCTGTGCACGCACGCACACACGCACGCACACACACACACACACACACACACAGACAGACAGACAGACAGACAGACAGACAGACAGACAGACAGACAGACACACCGCGGAACCCTGCGCGCACACACGCACTCACGCACGCACGAACACACACACACCGCGGAACCCTGCGCACACACAAGATGGGCTCCTTGGCCACTTCTGCCGCATTTGTCAGGGTGAACTAAGAACTGTGGGTGTGGGTGCGTGTGTGCGTGTCCTGAGGATGTTACGTTCTTCAGAGTCACCCTAGGGCAGGACACTGATTGATCACTGTTTTAACCCAGCTCTTAATGTTTCCTCTGGCAGAAGACTCACTGAGTTCTACCATCCCATAATATCTCGGGGAATGTTTTTTTTTTTTCGTTTTTTTTTCTAAGTTGCTTCGCTGACCTGTAAAGCTGCCGTCTGAGGTCTGACTTCGGCGGCCGGTTCTACTCGTTAACGGATGAGTCCAATCTGTGTGTGGGTTCATACAGACTCATAATTCACCCAAATTCACAGACGATAAGGGGGCGACCATGACCTGTGGCTGATAATAATAATAATAATGATAATAATGATCGTGTTCATTTGAAGCATAAACAAACAATGCTTAATTTCCGGGGTTTCCGGATGTACAGGTGAAACAATGGGACGGTTGGTAAACAAATGTGTGGCGGTATTGCACCAAAATGGTAATTTGTACCGCGTCTTCTGTACTAATTTCCCCGTCTTTTCACTTAATTTCTTCCTCGTTCACTCACTGGACCTGTCTGTGTCTCTCTCTGTCTCTGTCTCCCTCTGTCTCTCTCTCTTCTCTCTCTGTCTCTCTCTCTGTCTCTGTCTCTCTCTCTCTCTCTCTGTCTCTCTCTCCTCTCTCTCTGTCTCTCTCTCTGTCTCTGGCTCTCTCTCTCTCTCTGTCTCTCTCTCTCTCTCTCTCTCTCTCTCTCTCTCTTTCTCCCACCGCAGCGACGTGCTCGCTCTGCCCATCTTCAAGCAGGAGGACTCCAGCCTTCCCGACGACACCGAGACCAAAAACCTGCCATTCCAGTATGTGCTGTGTGCCGCCACGTCGCCAGC